>JBCAUF010000253.1:9498862-9511113 GCA_038406115.1 Haemulon aurolineatum
GCCCAACCCACAAACCCCACAAGTGTCATCTGGAGGCTCCTGCCTCAACAGCAGGGGTCGCCACATGGAGCAAAACATTATGTGTTTTAAAATGATCTGGTGTGATCTCCAGGTGCAGGCAAGTGCATCTACAGTACATTTTGACGAAAGGTTTGAATCAAGACTGCCTTTTAAAATGCCATCTCAACCACTCATGGTATGCAAAATAAATATTTTATTTCAGTACAATGCACTATATGAGAGAGTATGGTTTTATTGTAACTGTTTATCTTAACTGTATATAATATGCTGGTATGTATGTGTGTGTGTTATCAGCTTGTGGAGGTAACAGTGACAGCCTTGTCTTTGTCCATGTTTGACAACTAAAAAATGACTTACATACATATGTGCTGCTTTTATTTTGTATGTGCGTTGACTTGGGTGTTTTGTAAGTGTTGACCATTGTTGCACAGACAATTGCCCTCTGATTGATTTATTATCATAAAATCCATATATTGTGCAACAGCGTGACTACTAAATGCACTAAATGCACCACTTGCACACCATTAGCTTACATAATGGCTGAAAATATTAACACATTGTTAGCATGACTCTGATGTGGAGCCTGCTGCCCTTACTTGGTATGTAAATATAAGCAGATAGCGCAATCTGAAAGCTGGCTGGTCCAGCTGTGTAACGTGCATCGCATTGATTTGTTGTTGCACATTTTCGATTCAAACACGACTGTAGGTGAATCCATGGGCAATCCATGAAAAGAGCTGCCCTCACCTCTTACTACATTGCACCTCAGCCCATCTGAGTTATAAAAAGTGGCTTTGAGCAGCCTCACAATGTGAGCCAGTATAATAAACCCAACAATGTCATAACATAAACAACCTGGCAGTGCAAACTTTCTTGAACACTGTTACCCCTGGATGTAGAGTTGTCATTTAATTATTCTTCTAATAAGTCTTCCTGAGGTGAAGACCAAAAGAGGGTATTACCTTTTCACTTTAGTCTCATTGTTTAGCAGACTTAAACAGCAATAATTGCTCATCTTTTTGTCGTCCCTCCCTTATTTTGGTATTAATAGTATGGTAGCACATCTAATCTCCCTGACTTTAATTGGTACACTATTATATCATTATTTAACAACAAAAGGAAAGGAGAAAGTGTGCCCTGAAAGCATTGGTGAAATTATACAGTACATCCATCATTGCCTGGTGTTTCAAAGCTATTTATTGTCTCAAATCAGTTTAATCATAGAAGTTTCTTTTTGAGGATTCTTGTAAATTAATACTCTTAGCTACAGCAGGGTTATGAACACTATATTTACCCTCTATAATAGCTGATGCTTTGTAAAGAGCTTTTTTCCTCATGTGATGAACTGTAAAAACAACAGTCATACAGATGTTTGTGAGATTTAACAGAGAAAATAACAAAGAAAGCAAGAGAACAATTAGATAAGGGTAACGAAATAACCATCATTAAAGGTTACTTTATAAAAAACTGTGCAGTATGTTGTCAGTATATCTATGTGTATGTAGGCTACAGTCTGTGCCACACTACATACTCTGCATGTGCATGCATACTGTATATGACTAAAGTGACCTTACCTTTTGAGAGTGCTAAGTGGCATAATTGCATATGTTCCTTCTGGCAAGAGGTCATGAAAGTAGAGTGAAGGGGAGTGCCAGACAGGAGAGGAAGGAGCAATGTTGGAGGTAGAAAGTGACAAAAGGAGGCATGACTGAATTGCTACATTAAGGTCAATGTTTAATTACAACTCAGATTCATTCTCTGCCTCTGCTGTGTATTTAAGTGGCAATAATTAACCATTGATTGGACAGGCTCATGATGAGCAAATATTATCATAATGGTGCACTAACCAAGTATGTAATAAATGTATGTGGGTTATTCATCTGTGCATGCTGTTAATTCTCCAACCAAACTAATGCTTGACCAGTGGCTGGGTCGTGAATAATAGCCAGAGTCTATTGAATAAATAATGGTCAAATAAAGAGCAGGAGAAGTAATGTGAAGAGCAAAATTACTAGTACATGTGCATAAATGAGTTTCCTGAAAAATTCAATACATTTCCACAGGATTACTAAATATCACCCAAACAACATTGTTATGTTATACCCATAACTCTGTTGTTCAGAACATCTGTTCTGACCTACTAAGATTATAAATAAACATTTGGCATACTTTGCAGTGGTCTCCCAATGTTAAGCTACTCTTGATGAAACTCAAATCTTCCCATTCCAGGGGGTAAACATGCTGTGCCGTATGATATGAGTCCCAGAGTTGGTACCACAGTAACAAAATAGAAATATGTACAATACAGCAGCAGTGAAGACAAAATATAACTTCATTATTCAGGGGCTATGTATTGGTTCATATTGGCTAGTGATTTAGGGCAGTATTGGTCTGGTATTTAAAACTGCTTATTGGATTAACACAATGTATAAGTTACAACTTGTCTACCCTGTCAGTGTCACAGGCATATTCAAATCATTTCATTACATGATCTGGAGAGTAATGAGCATACAGCTATACATAAGCCAAAAATCTTACTAACTAGACAGGCTTATTTGTGTCTAGCTAACTGTATTCCATTGCCTTTAAAGAATATACTATGAATCCATTATTTAAAAAAAAAAAGAAAGAAAGAAAGAAGAAACTTCTCTGCCCTGAGGGTTTCTGGAATGCATTATCAGAGGTTAAACTCAATATCTCTCGCCTTTGTCCTTCTCTGTTGTGCTATGCACAGGGAAAAAAAAAGAAAAAGACAAAAGACCCAACAACCTTTAACTATCATGCATCTTTAATCCTGTGCACTTCGAGTGCACACAGGGGCTGATTTTATTATGACAAATCACTTCTTGCTCCTGTTCAGTCTATTTGTATCGTTACACTTGTTACATTGTTATATTTGATATGTTTGAATGTTGTTATTAGAGCCATTTCTGTATATTTTGTTTTATTATTATTATCATTAATGTTATTGAACTAAAGCATAACTGCTTGGATAAATTCTATGATTTAATTTGGCGGTTTTTACTTCTTTATAATTGTGATGAGCCACCTCCCAGCGAATTAGGACACAAAAGGGGAGATTGGCACAGGTGACAGGGGAGAGCCATACTGTTTTCAAACCACTCTCTTTTTTTTTTGTTTTACGTTTTCTATTAATAATCATTCTTATGTTGTGGACACTGCAAACCTGATGCAAATAAAAGGATATTTGTTTGGAACTCAAGAGAGGAAGGCAGTGATGGTTTTAATACAATTTGGAGCGCGTCACAACCACAGCGTCCCCCTGAACAAAGGACGGCATCTATAAGCCGGTTGCCGGTTAAGATGCCGCCACATTTAGTTTGAAAACAATGCAAACTGTGGATATGTGGATGACTCAACGCATCGGAATAAGCGCTGGACGTTAATGGACCTGGACGCAGACATCGGCCCCAGCGGATTTGTGAGTATAGTAAATGCTGTCACAGTTGTGTTGCACATGCCAGTATCTCTTGTTTCCAATGGTTCAGTTGGGTTTGTGTGGCTGGGTTTCGGATTGTAATATGATGTACAATCATAACTGTATCCATTTGCGTGATTGTGGCCTTGTTTTGTTGTGTGCATTGTTCATATGTTTTTTGTGTGTGTACGGACAGAAAGGCCAACAGATGCTCCTCATTCACTCCACTGCTGTACAGTTGGGAGGGACCCATCCATATTTAATATATTTCCATTCATAATTCACACACCAAACCTCAGTCCTGTACTATGTAAGGAGCTCTTAATAAGATGGGACATCTCGCCTATCTAGCCTCTTACTCAGTCTCACCCACTCACACTCACTTTGTCTTTGTTTCTCTTTCATCACATCTCTCCTTGCGTTTTTCTTTGTCTTGATGTTTTCTTTCACACAGATAGTCTGGCTTCATTCTAACCCTGCTGTCATAAGAAACTTTTCAGTTTTTATCAGTTGTCATTATGGAGTAATAACATGTAGCTTGTTGTAGCTTAGGGAGAGTAATTAGACTTGTGCTTATCTTTGTCTACAATTTTTCTTTACTCCAATCCTCTGCAATAATTTCCTCCAGACATACTGTATACAGCAAATATACACAAATAGTGTATTACAACATTTAAAAGCTACATTCCACAAGACTGCAATACTTCGCTCCTGTCAATTACAATATCCAGAAGGGTAACAGAAATTACAGTATGTTTGGCCATGCTGGGACTCTGTATCTTTGCCCATTTATCCCAGCTCAAGTAACTGTATTGTTAGTGTATGCATCGAGCTTGATTTCCACAGATATACCACCAGATATTTCACTGTACTGCTGAGTTGTATGTGTGGCATTTGGATGCATGTGCTGTAGATATGCTTTGCTGCTCCTCAAGTCATTTACATGAAAGGGTTTTGTGGCATTAAAGGTGTCAAAGGAGATGTTAAAGTGATGACACATGATCTGAAATTATTATCTATTAGCAGATTAATCAGTATACTAATTAACTGGTTAGATTATCTATTAGGTAGTTCATCTATTGAAGTTACTCAACCATATCAGATCTCGCAGATTCCCTCCCTCTCACTTTCCCCAATCAAGTAATGTATAGGAGCGATGAAGCTATGCAGCCTTTTAATCTTACATAACATACCCCCCACCTGTAATCTCAATTATCTACTCTCACTAATATAGCAAATATCCTATTAAGAATATCTATTCTCAGGTTTCCACCCCCCACACGTCTCTCCTCTCCTGTTCTTATTTTTTCTCGAAGACCCACTCTCCTCCCATGGGCTTTGGTCAGTAATTATTGTGGATATAGGGTCTATTCTCACCTCCCCCAGGCGTGAGATACCTACACAGACTGGTCAGCAGTAGGCTATACACTAGCACAGACTGTGGCTATGATTCACCTCACTCCGTCTGTAAGGATCAAGTGTCCATCCATGCAGATTCATTTTGTCTTCTTAAGTGCTTTCTCTGCTTATTTGTCTTTCTCTTTAAAGCCCTTAAGCTCACTTTACCACTTTTTCCACATATGCACCCTTAGTATCTGTTATCTCAAGGTGTGTGTCTTCATTATCTCAAGGAAATTTAATAAAATGCACCTGGATTTGGTTATATGTCTTTGAAGATGTTTCACCTATGACCTGGATGAATGAGAATATTCACAGGCTTAGTATCTACATTATATGGCAGCCTAAGGGACATGGCATTGCAAAAGATGTTATATTCATGTATGGCAGTCAAAGTCTTCCCGATAGGTATGACTGCCTGCATTCCCACTGTGAGTGTGTTTATGCATTACCAGAGAGAGCAGCGGGAAACTCATTGCAACAAAGATATTCCCTCCTTAGGTGTGGTGGGAATAACACGGCTCTTGGTGTGTTTGTTTGTGTTTGTGTGTTTGTGTTGCTGTGTCACCGTATTTGTTTAGAAAACAACAAATACAGTATTGCACTGTAATCAAATACAGTACAAACTGACAAAATCATCATAACAGCACTTTGTATCTTGCATTCAGCTAAAAGGTGCTCAGCTGCTCATCCCACTGGGATGAATCGTTTAAAGTGAGTGAACAGTTCTGTCATATAATAGATGTTGACAGATGTTTCACTCCAAAGTAGTATGGGAGATTATCTCTCAAACACTGAGGGGAGGAAAGTAAGCGATTAGAAGAGAGATATTGCAGAGGGCTCCTTTATCATGAATAATGGGCTAAAGAGCATCACAAAGAACGAGGTTCTGTTCAGGTTAACAAATGGCACATGGGTGAATGTGTAATCCACCGGTCACCTTTCAAATCCAATCAACAACTTTTCTACACACACTTGGCATAGACTTAAGGAGCAAGAACACACACATAACACCATTAAATAAAAATAAGAAAAGAATGTCACAAGAAAAAATATCTTGAGAGGATGTCTTCAACACTAATGATTTTGTTGCACATGTGCTTTAGTTTTTCTCTACCACCCTGTGGCAGGTCAAAGGATGCTGTTTATTGTGAGTTTCACTGCAAGGAGAGGGGTGTAAATGGGTGTGTTGCATTGACATTTTTGTGATAATTGCGTCCGTGTGCTTGTTTGTGCAAAGAGTTGGTCCATTGAACTGGTCTAAACAGATGGGGTTTTAGTTTATTGGAGTTCTCAAACAAGCAAATAAACAAAAACAAAATGATATCAAAGACATCAAAGATTTAATGTGGTTTAAAGTAAGTAAGACAAAAGAAGTAGTTAACCTAATCAATGATATAAACTAAAGATTACTTTGGTCACGAAAACTGCTCATAGGTTGCTCACACAAACAATGCATTTCCACATAGGCCATTGCATGTGTTGCACCGGATATACTGCATTAACGTGCACAGTCATGCACTGCAAAAACGATATGTACACTCCCCACTCACATATACAGTATGTACACATATGACATCGGGATGAGTTACTTCAAAGGGTTTAGCTCAGAACGCTCCAGCCTCTGATACCTTAAACAACCCCCCAGAGTGTTGGAGTGTTGAGTTCATACACTCGCATACACACTTGGTACACACAGTCTCGCACCTCAGCAGAAATACATTGATTGGTCCCAGTGTACAGCCATTGAGAGAGAGAGAGTAAAAAATATATAAAGAAAGAGAGAGGGAGTGCGGGGACAAGCTTCTCTCTCCCTTTTGAGAATATATGTAATGGTACATTTATTATTACTTCATTTCTTTGCATGGTGCTTCTTGTCTTGCTTACACATTGTAACCCATGTTTTATTAGTGCAGGCATCCTCTAACAAGCTTTATGGGCTCAGTTCTGTAGCGCATCACATCAAACCCTCCTGGTATACAGTGTATTAGCCATCACACTTGAAGTTGTCATCCACAGAGTCAGCAAGTTAGGAAGTGGCAGAGTGACAAAGTTTGAGGGCTCCACTCATCATTGGAGGACCACAGTTACAATGCACAACCTTTGTTCTATTTCACACATGCTCTGCCCTCGAGCAGGGCCAAAGGGGATGAGGCCAGATGCTTGCACCCCTTGCTGGCTGCACTAACTGACTGTTTTTGATCTCACACAATACCACAAGCAGCAAACACAAAACTCACCTCTGATCACATCTGAAGGGCAAGAACACAGGGAATGGAGCCCAACACACATCTATGTCAGTCTTTGAAATACAGGATTAAGGTGCCCACCGGGCTGATGCCTCCACACACCACATTTTTCACCTGACACTGACCAGCCTTGTCGAGATACAATCTCCGGACGGCCAGCGGTCGTCAAGCCACCAGTCATGTTTACCAGGTGAGTTGCTGTGAAGGCTAATTACTGTTGCAAATCTTACTGTGCAACTCAGTTAGATCTTCTCTCAAGCACTACCGACCTCTTTACAGGTGCAAAAAGCATGGACACAGGAGAGAAGCAAGAAGCAGAGTGTCAACTGTGCCTCCTGCCTCATGCAGGAGAGCAGGTGGAGCCAGCAGTATTCCTATCATGGGAACTGATGGTGTACCTCATCACTAGTTAATTAAGAGCAGCCCGTGGTGACAAAATTTGACATAAAGGACATTATTATTTCTGTAACATCTTGAGGCTATATTAGATACACTGTTTACAGTTTGGGGATTAAGAAACAATCTCTGGCAGAAATTGTCTGTCTGTAGATTTTCATCACATCAGAATATACTGTGTTTTTATGTAATCAGGAGATTACACATTTGGTTTGGTTTTACCAAAAAAGAAAGAAAAAAGAAAAACAACCATTACTAATTTATTATCTCAAGAATGCAAAAGTGGTTACATCAAGTTCACAGAATAACTAGTGAAGCATAACAAAAGTAACTAAAACCCAATGCCTAGTTTTTGGGCCACCATGGCACACGGCACTGACATATCATATCGCATTTTAAGCCAATACATACAGCATTATCATTTATTTGGAGTCATGTTTTGACCACCTCATGAATAAGTCTATCTCTTTCTTGTTTTTGGTCTCTACCCTGATTTTTACCATCTTCTAAGAAAAATATCTAATATCTAATAGATAACACTATGTCCACCTTGTATAAGCTAACTATATGTTGTTTGGTGCTAGAAAGCTGGTGAACAGTGGGTTATGGATCTTTTTTGCAGAAAACAGGTGCGTTGGGTGGCTGAAAACGCAGTGAGAGTTAACAGACCAAACAACTAATTATTTCTAGAGATGGAGAGGGTCCTCTTCCATGTTGCACTTCCATGTTTCTACTGTAGCCCAGAACAGAAAAACTAAACACTTCCTCTATAAAGGGCCTTTCACATCTTTTTTTGCAGCCTCCATAGTTTCTGGGCAGGGAGAGAGGCTGTAGGGTGGGTTGCAGATGCTGCACACTGTTTAAGGTTATTTGATCTTTTAAGTTTAGCTTTACTCCACACTCCACGCCAACTCTACTCCACAAAAGTTAACTTAAACTGGCCCTTTTTTTCTCCTGCCAGTGGCTTTTTATTTACACGTTCTCCCTCACTGCTTCTTTCTGCTGTTGTTGGCCTTGCTGTACTCTTTGAGCTACAGTACTTGCACTGGGAGGCCAAGGAGGAGGGGGATTGTCAAACCCTTTTCTAACCTCACTTAAGTGATGACACCAACACCATCCACTTTTGATTTAAGGGGGATGCCATTAATTAAAATGAATTATGTATTGTTATTTGATTCACTATTCATTAGACATGTGACCAAAGTCATTTGGTCCAACCAATGCTCCATGTAGAGGGGGAAATAAGTGATAAAGTTGATGTGCCAAACAACTCAAGAAAAAAGGGAAAAGGGAGGAACTGTTAAGAAAAAGGAAAGAATAGAGAAAAGAGCAGCCGGAGGACATGCAGGGTGGCAAATTAAAATGATGTAATCGCTGCATTATGCACACTTGAGCTAGAATGTACAACACTGTTGACATCCCATGCACAGCTGTTTGTTGCAATCTGTTACACAACATCAGCAGCTTCAGCAAGATGGGTTTGGTTTCATGAGTTAAGTGTCCTTAAACACACAAGTGCAGATGCAAATAGTGGTACAAATAATACAAAAAGTCCACATGAAACAATGATTATAAACATATACATGCACAATATATGAAATGTACTGCTCAGTGACACAACAGGTGTGTTAAGTTTATTTTTGAAAAACATAATCCAGCTTTGAACTCTGAAATTTCTGGCCTTTCCAGACTCACATTCTTGCTATCAAATGTTTGCACGTGAGCATGCATGCAGGCTCAAAAACACACACAAAGGTCACAAATTACACACACAAACACACACACACACACACACACACACACACACACACATTTTAACAGTCTGATCACAAAATTATGTCTTTCAAGACAGAGGGAGGTAGAGATGGAGTATAGTATATTTATGTAACAAAGACATTAAGAATGTGATAGTGTAATGAAGGTGACTTTGACTCCAGACTGTTAATGTTTAAGCATCTCCGTCCGGTCTCTTCTGCCATCTCCCATTCTCTCCTCCTCTCTCTGCCCTATCTTTATTCTCCTCAATCCTTTTATTGTCATCATTATCCAGAGTAATCTCTGCCCACATGCTACTCTGCCTATTGATTGTCTGTGAAGCCTTTGCAGCCAGCTGGGTTTTCAAGGGTACATGCAGGTGAACAAAATATACCCATCTCTTCTAGGTAGATAGATAATAGTGACACCTTAGTCTAACTACTACAGTACAGACACATATTGCATTGTCATAGTGAGATAAATAAGAACCCTGCAGTTTCTGAGAATTTATAGTCAAGGCATTTAATCAGTAATACAAATGTATACAACAATGACCACTGTGACCTTGTTGGTCTCTGAATGAAAGATACACGCATTTACACAATTGCTCTTATAATTCACAATGTACCATTTGTGTTACAATAGTATATTCAAGAGGAAATACTCATCATAAGTTAGTCACAATGCAAGGTCAACTATTTGCTCCTCAGAATCACAATCAGCTTGATTATCAAATTGTTTAAAATAAAATAAAATTGACAATAAAATATGACCAGAGGTACAATATGACAACATGTTGTTTAAGAGCTATAAGATGTGTATTGACTGAGGAAGATGTATATACTATTTGCACTGTGCAAGACCAAGAGTGATCTTTGTGAACCATTTATTCTTAATTCATACTTGTGCAAAATACATAAACACACCAGTTAAAAACCAAATAATTATCCTGTGCACTTTGCATATCCAGTTTCTATACATAAACATCACATTTTAGTTGAACATGTGATTAGTTACTGTTGCTTTCCTTTCACACACCATATTTGTAGAGTTTATAATGAAAACAGTCATTTGAGACAATTTTGATTTCACACAGAGGTCAAAGAGAGACAAAAGCAGCTTCTAATTTCTGACTAGCGATCTTCAGTTTTGCTGGCTGAAATGGCAAATTTCTTAAGCAGGTTTGATCTGTAGCTGGCAGAAGGAGGAGGAAGGAGAATAATTCTTTTGTTAATTCCCTTAAGGGAAAATCACTTTCTTGACTCAATTATTGACTGTTATTTTTACACACATAAGCCAGAAATACACACATGAACACACAGGACTGTTGGGGAGAGATTTTAGAGCAATGGGACTGCTGCATAGTCGCAGTCCACTCTGCACTGACTGGTCTGACTGGACTTGAACCAACTCCACCCTGTGGTTCCCTAGCCAGTTTTAGCTATTCAGCAAAATCAGTCCCCACGGACCGAGAAAATCTTGAGGGGCACTCCAGTACAAGTAGTGTGCATTATGACAATCGTATCTCATGTCAAACCAAGACAGAGAGTTTGAACATTGCTGCGACTGCGAGGGAGTCAAAGACTTCAAGCAGGAGTCGGTGCTGCCATGGAGGGCTCATGGAGGCCACTCACATCTGACATCATCCTTGACCATCTATGAATGGAGACATAGGTCATGCAGCCCCATAACCTGTACAAACATCTGACCAAATTCCCGCACCCTGCATCCACCACTTATTTAATTACTAAATCTGAACTTGAGCTATCCAGCTATTTTCCCTTCACTGCAGCCTTCATAGTCAACCACAAATCCGTTTTAAGCATAAGGGATCATCTCATCAGAACTTTGACACTGACAAAACCATAATAACACCGAACAGAATTTCCCTGTCTGCTTGTCTAACCGTATAAAGTAATTCAGTGCATAAATGCTCGGCTTGATGTTCCTTCAGGCCAGTGACACAGGCGGAGAGATCCACTCTAGCAAGCCTTGTCATTGCCTATTAATGAGTCTTCACATTAAGTGGCTGCTTGAACACTGCCTGTTCCCCCGTTTCTGTTGACTCCCATTTGTTGCTCGCCACCTTTCCTGCACCTCACACGTCAAAACACACTCATGGAACATGACAAGCATCACATAGTAATACAGCTGTCATTTAGCCTCAGGACAGACGTTGTTTCATTAACAGCACTGCACTGACGTGTTGATGGGTGGGGGGGGGATTAAAAGAAGTGTAGGTGCTGTGTTTTTACATGACTTTTTTCATAGTAACTTAGAAGGAGGGAATGAATCTACAGACAAACTGGTGGAAGATACAACTTTTTACGAAGGTTATAATCACATTTATGGATGTTAGCAATCATTTATGTTGACCATATTACTCTTTGCATGCACTCCCTGCAGTGCCCTATATTTCTCTCTTGCATTAGTCACACTGCACTCACATTTTCCTAGTGCCAGTCAAGCCACCTGATACTCATCTTCTCCAAACACTGAAAAGAGTATGAATCCAGTCTCATGAATGAGTGAGCCCTCCACTACTTAACCTGCAACACTTTTTTTTTACTCACGTTCATCTTCCATCCTAACAAATTGCTCTCTATATCTCTCCATCTCACTCTGTCTTGGCTTGTTTGTATGAGCTGCTTGACTGCGATCTTTAAATATGCTGTGGATGAAGCACTGTTACATGTGATGCTCATTTAGTGCTGCATTTGCTAAAAATAACACTGAATGAAGTGTCTCTTGGATCACTCTCTGTTTTCGTATCACTCTCAGCTTTGGCTTGCAGTCTAGATTTTATAGTGATGACCTGTGGGTTATTAGGCATAAATGGCTGATAAACACCATTTAGGACAGTGATGTTATAATTTATTCCACCTCTACAAGGCTCCAAACTAAGCTGCATGTTTTAGCACCAGCACAGTGAAATTAGAATAAGAAAGAATATCCAGTCATCCAATTCACACACACACACACACACACACACA
>JBCAUF010000253.1:9664047-9674326 GCA_038406115.1 Haemulon aurolineatum
CGTGTGCGTGTGCGTGTGCGCGATCCTTACCCCATTAGGGAAAGCATCTCTGGTGAAGATGGGCCAGGTTTTCCACCATGTGTCATGAAGATATTGTCTGTGCACATGCTCTCCCAGGCCATAAATATTATGGGATGGAAGCCGAGCAGACAGCTGCAGGTACTGGTCTGAAAACACCAGTGGACCCATTGTAGTGTCAAACCTGAATGTAGCGTTAAAAAAAAAAAAAAAAGAAAGAAAGAGAGAGAGAGAGAAAAAGAGAACAAGGAGACAAATAAGAAAACAACAGGTCACCACTGTGATGTGAGAAGACAGACAGATGTGAGAAGGAGCAAAGGGATGTGGAAAAAAGAGAGGGAGCAGGTGAGAGAAATGTGGGAGACAAAAAAGTATGACAGAAAGTGAGAGTGAGATGCAGCGCGAAGAGAGAGTGGGAGTGGGAACGAGACAAGGATGTGTGGAGGAGTTGAGTTGTACAAAGAAGGAAAAAAAACAGGGAGAAGACAGACCATCCCATCAAGCGCTAATAAGCCCTCTGGATAGCATTTCTCTAGCCTTCAAAACAAGACATAGACTAGTGTTTGAAGTGCTAAGCCTGCTGTAGCTATATACAGTTTCCCAAACAAAGCTACAGAATTCATACAAAATGTACAAGTTGAGGCTGCAAATGCAGTAAATGTACTGTACATTGATACTGGATAGCTTTTGTTCCGAGAAGAGACGATCACACACCAGCCCGCCATGTCAAAGAGCAAAATGATTACAGTATAAGTACAATTACTCCATGTGCAAGCATTCATTTTATCTATCCATGAAACACTTAATGGTGATCTGGTGCAACTTTTATGATATTCAAAGTAAATGTATAAACCTTGTTATCACTCTACTTATGCACTTAATAGCAGTCAATTGTCTCCATCTGATCATCAAATTCAAGATTTCCACTGCCTATCTAACTCAAAGAGGCGGTTATCTTTGTATCACTGCCCACACCCTCTGTTAATTTGTTTTTTATGCCAAACCAATTGTGCATTTTTATCAGCAACTTCTGTTATTGTGCTTACACCAAAGCGTGAGAAGTGTACGGGATATTGAACCTCAGCAACCTCAGCATTGGTACTTAAAGGACCAGTTTTAGGAAGCCGGAATTCATTGTTGGATATTTGACAGACATTAATTCTGGATCCACAATTTCAGTACCTTCATGCTGACGTTCCCATATTATTACTAAGGGAATATTATGAATAAAAAAGACCCATAATTGGATCCAAGAAGAACACCTTTTTTAATTGCTAATGTGTAATCAATTAATTTTACATGACATCAAAAATACAAAAAAAATAATTGTTGTGTTTGCTCTCAGGGTCATATTGCCCATATTGCATGAATGAGTCCAAACAAAGAAAAGCTACTTGAAACAACTAAAAAAAAAAATCACATGAAAGCATAATCATACAATGAAACTATTAAATTGATTGTAGTC
The DNA here is from genome assembly GCA_038406115.1 of Haemulon aurolineatum. NCBI lineage: Eukaryota > Metazoa > Chordata > Actinopteri > Lutjaniformes > Haemulidae > Haemulon > Haemulon aurolineatum. The sequence goes on from JBCAUF010000253.1 coordinate 9,665,531, forward strand.
AAAACAAGTTTGCATTTAGCTTTTACATCTACAGTTAACCCAAGGTTGAGTTTATTTCTGCTGCTTTCTATTAAAAGTGTTTTATACTTTGATTTTATCTGATGATTTGAGATCTTCCAGTACTCAAAAGACATCTGAGTTACGTGTGCCTGTTCTTTTGTTGGAGCATTTTGCTGTTGCCACCGAAATGAAGGTGCTTGAAGCACCTACAGTACTTGGAGTTGCCCTCCAGCCCTCCTTTTATAGAACAGACTTATTCATGAAGGAAAGGCTGGTATTTTACTTAAATACAAAGGACAAAGAACCTGCAAAATGTTCACATTTCATTTGTGGGTATTGATATGTGCTTTTGTTTCCTTGTGGCTGGCTGAAACCATTGCACTGACCCCAAACGTTAAGTGAGTTCCTTCTCTGTGCATTGTGGCTGTCCTTTCCGAAAAAGTTACAACACACATAATGCAAAGTGGAGAATGTCACGTTTGGATGAATAAAGTATATCCTAGCAAAAAAAAGCTTTGACCCAAAGTCTGACCTGTTGCGTGAATAAACCACAAAACGCACTGAGCAACAATGGAGATTCACATAACGAGTGGCCTCATAAAGCCATTTGATTACTAAATGGCTCCTAATCTTCAAAACAATCTGACCACTTCTGGTTAAAGGTCATGTGAAGTGTTGAGAAAGACAACAGTGGTGCTTAATGCACTAGTAAGTGATGTAAGTTAGTGAGAAGAACCAAAGGTTATCATGTGATATAAGAGAATTTCGCAACGAAAAGGAATTTCAGCGTTAGAAAAAAAAAAAAAGAACTGGTGAAGATCTTAAGCTCTGCAGTAAAACACCCTTCACCTTCTTGAAAAAGAAACATGAGTCATCTGATGAACATTAGCCTTGCAGGAAAATTTGTCATGTGGCAGTCAGCTCTGGTTCACAACAACAGAATACACCAACATAATAAACTTTAAACATTTAAACATGTTGGTGAATAAAGTTGTGCTTATGGTACAGTATGTGCATCACATCCTAGAAATAATATAAACAAGGTTTTTCTGTGCCCTCACAAGACCTATTCATCACTGAGTGCCATATTCTAGACAGCACCGGGGATAATAATGGTTTAATGCCTTTTGGTGTTTAATAGGAAGTGTGTGAGCTGTGTGGGCACACAGCTCTGAGGGGTAATTGATCAATGTGGCTCAGCAAGTGGCCTGGATTGACATGAACATAATTACTTGTTGCTCTGGGAAACTAATGCAACATGGGAAGGTGTTACATGTCATCATAAGGAAAACCATGCATGATAATGAGATTATGTAGTGCAAAGACCACTAGAGAGGATTTCTGGGGTAATTGCATCAAACGACATACAAAAAAATCAATGTTAATCTATTGACAACTGTCAATTCTCAGTTCTATAATGTGATCATGAGAAGTGCGCGTGAATAATGGCTTTAAGCGAGAAGCAAGAGGTGAGGCACCAAAACAAATTCAACAGCTCAGTATGCATACTTTGCCTATACTCTCTATTGTAGTTCTGTCAAATAACCCACTCCCCATCCAGCACAAATATACAATGAACACACACACACAGATATGCATTGTGAGCACTCACAGGACTTTGTTGTTATCCTTCCTGCGCACAACAAGGCCAAAGGGTTTGTCTGTCAGATCCAGCGTGCTGCTGATGGAGCTAGATGGTTCATTGTTGACGCTGCTGACGTGCTCATGGGGGACCTCGAATCTCTTATTGTTGGGATCATAGATCTGAGGATGGGAAACGACCATACAGGCAGAGTGAGTGTGGCCTCGTATCTCACAGTTATGTTCGCACTTTGTTGTGTACATCACAATGTCTGTCCTCTTTTGTTCTCTACAGCATTTGTGTTTAACATGCTTTGATAAAGACTGCTTTTGAAATTAATTTGATGGGACTAGATTTATCTCACCAGTTCCTCTGTTGCTGTCAAAATGCGTGTGTGTGAGTGCGAATTCGTGTGCAAGCAACAAATGGTGTGACAGACATCATCTTTCCCCTCATGCTCTCTCTGTTTGTGTGTACCTTGAATCGGAGGCGATTGTTTGTCTGCATTTCTGCATGAAATTCCAGCTCTTGTATATCGCCCCCAAACAGTGAAGGAGAGGGCATTCTCTTCAGTTTAGCTGTAATTTCTGCAGAAATAAGCAAAGATAAACAAAAGTTATAATACAGTAAAACATTTGTTTCAATAAATATATAACAATTAACCACATGAAGATGGAATAATACAAAACTAGTCAGAGATGAACCCAGGATTTTACTTTGATTTTGTCAGATTTCCAGTCTGGTGCATTCTACTCTGTTGAGCTTCATTTAGCAACGGCCCCGTTAAAAATAGAAATGCTGCGGATTGATAGCACTGCGGCGCAGCGAGACGCTGCTGAGACGTGCCGCGGCGCCCGGTGGGCAGCCATCAGCTCCAGTGACTGTTGTGCTGACGGACCTGGGAGAAATTACTTTGACTAGTAGAGCTCCGCCAGGATTTAGTATTGAAAAGCGATGCTGAGACAGCAGACTTTTTGTTGATCAGGCAATCTTTCATTTCTATTGTGGAAGTTATGACATAGATAACTTTTATTAGCCTATGCCTATGCTGGCTTATGACTGTGAAAGCTGCCGATAGTTTTCTGTGTCGTTAGACGGCGTAGAAACAATTTGTGTTTCTTCAAAATTGTCAATACTTGTCAACACCTAGCATTAAATGCTAACCTACCGGCAGGTTTGTTGCTCTGCCAGAGGGTGTGTTGTTAGGAGGCTCCCAGGGGACGGTGATACGAGTTCAGAGTGGAGCACAGAGAGGGATGGGCAGGATGCTTTTTTAAAATTTGTCTCAGTCTTTCAAATCGTAGCCCATAGCTTTAATCCGTGCAAAAACTGAATTGTAAAAACAACGCATGGTGGGATAACGGTGGGATAGCCATGTCATGGTTTTGACAAGCCTCCAATAATGTTGAACTATTCCTTTTAATACATATGTTCACATCTCTGACACAATTCTGACCAATACTCCATATTGATATTCAAGATACCTTAAACCTAAGTGGTGTATTTAATGATCACAATGAGCTCTACTGATCTCAATCTCTAGAGAATAAGTGTTGGATGAGCTGAGCACCAACTACATCAGATATTCAGGATATATTAAACAGCATAAAAAACAAAACAAACAAACAAAAAAAACAACTTATTTCAATGAATTAATCATAACATGACACGTGCAGTTCCTATAGTGTTGAATGCAGCGTTAAAAACAAACTGTAAGAGTGCCGTTTGAGCACTCTTACAGAAAATGCATCAGCTAACTGGGATGGGAATTCATTCAAACACAGATGTGTTCCCAGGTTATTCATTCACCAGTATGATCAAAGGGTGCAATATGCTTACAGAGTCCTCAGTTGCCTCTGAGGTAAAAGTAGTTAATTTGCATAGTAGCCTTGAGCAATGCCATGGCAGAATGCATGTAAAAATATTTGAAGACACTTAATCTTATATGAGTGCCGGCTTTCATTTAAAGTCCCTAATGAATAACATCAAGCTTTTCTCGGGCAGACCAGGAGAAATTATTGTTCTTGGTAATGTCTCAGTCTAAGCATTTGCCATTTTCAATTGAACCACCTTTGTCACACAAAACAAGGCCACAAATAGTTTTCATTTTTCTTTTCAAAAAAATGTTCTTATGCTATTTGAACAATTTGACTGAAAGTGTTGTAGTTCAGACTTTAAATGCCCAATGGTTCTTCTTTGTGAATAACTGAGTTCACATAAGGCAGTGAAATCAAGCAGAAAATGGAAAAACCTGCATGCTGCAAAGTCAATCATGTTTTCTGATATGCCATCCATGTCATATTTCACAGAAAACCATGCCCCAGGCAAAGTAAGTGAAACAGGAAAAACGATGTGAGGAAAACAGACAGACAGACAGATTGACAGAACGCAGAGCAGTTAGAATTAGAAAATGAGTCAAATAGAAAGCCAAATATTTTCATCAGCCAGTTAGCGCATGAGTGGGACAGCAGGGTAGGGAGAGAGGAGAAACGGCAGTGTACCTTGTGAAAGGTGCCTCTCTGATTCCACTGTGTATCCATGGTTGGTTGGGAAGAAACACCAGGGGACACTTCTCTCATCCACTGGACTCCAGCAACATCCACGCTGGTCACATCCTTGCTGTTTAAGTAAGAAGGTTGATGTTACTGTCATTACCGTCATCTAAATTGCCGGTTTTGTCATTGCTAGTGCTACAAAACAATATTGCTATCATTATCATCATTGCCATCGTCCTCATGATAATCACAACCAGGGTGGCATCAATAACACTATTTCAACTGTAGCATTAGTAAGATTTGAGTTCAGCGAGATTTATAAGAAAAAATGAGTCACTGTGTAATCTTCAGCTCTTTCTCACTGCCCAATTGGTGCCAGTGTCTGTGGGAAAGACTCCACAAACATTACTTTGCATTCTTGGAAATGATAGTAACTCATACCTTTGAGGCTCCGGCATCAGGGAAACAGTCTACTCTTTGAGCCGTAGGAATGCTGGGACACTGAGGGACGAAGACTTCAGCATTTTCTGCCAAAAGATGACATGTTTACTCCAAACAAAAAGCATAAACCCAATGATCTTTCCATGATAAATCATATTCGGTCTATTCAGTGGCACAAGATTCATAACCAGGTGAGTAAATGAACTGATAACCCATCAGCTGAGAAAACTGAAAAAATTGGTAATTTTAGCAAGGTCTCCTAGTGGCCATGATGGGAGGAAGTGAGGTGACTGTGGAACAACCTCCTCAGACTCTGATAATCGTTATCTGACCAGGTGATTAGTTGTCTCGGTCTATGGTTGGAAATATTTGCCATCCTTCATTAAGAAGGCTATTGTTCGCGGGTATCGAACAGGCCAATGTGTAAAAGCTGTTAACTGCTTGCTCTTTGACCCAGCATCTCGCTTACTCCCCAAACCAAGAGGAGGAATGATCTGTTGGTCCCCCAGACTGTCATAGGTGTCTGAAATGACTGACATACTTCACAGAGATTAAGGGAGGGGTGAATTCACAAGTAATGGACAGCACCTTCTGTAAACCTCAGTTTATAAAATGTTTGCTGACACTCTGGAAATCTCAGTCACTGCAATAAACCTCATAATAAATCCTTTTTTATCTTGGCTGAACTCCTATCTTTTCACACAGTGACACTCGTAATGTGTCGCACAGTCTTTTACAATATTTAAGTTGTCTGTTGATGATTACCTACACTATAACAATATAGTGGTGTTTGTGTCTTTTAATGAGCTTTCCCATTAAAAGAAGTCTCAGACTTGGTTCCAATGGAAACAAGTTTACTGTAGGTGGTCATGCTGGAAGGAAGGATCAGTCCAACTCACCTGGAAAATGTGATCAATAACTCTTGCCTCTCAGGAACTCCAAAGCAGACACATTTACATGTTAAACTGTATTTATTTAACTTGTGATAAATGGTGAACAGGGTTTAACTAGCAGGCAAATTCTGCTCAAATTCTTCTTTTGACAGTGGTTATACTTAATAAGACATCTTTGGAGTTACTGTTTCTTTTCTTTTTGAAGAGGCTACTTACAGTAGCATTAAGAGCTTCTCAAATAGAAGGGGGGACATGATAAAGGTTGGTGGTGATTAAGTGTACATCTCTGGGTGTGTGCAAGTGTGTTACCACAACCTACCATCTTTAACTTGAGGTTGGGTGAAATACAGGATTATGAGAGCGACGGCTGTCACAAACATCAACAGGAACAGGACTATTAGGGTCAGCTCCAACCCCGAGAACCGCCTTTTCCCCATCTAACATACACAAATGCACACGTACACACACACATACACACACACATACACACACACACACACACACACACACACACACAAAGAATGATGACAAAGGCCAACATCATTAACACCCAATAATGACACCAAGTTTACTAAAGGCAAGGTCTCGAAGGTCTCAAAAAACTTCCCTGCTTAATGAGGCCCATTGGCAGGACACACATACACACAAGCACAAAATAACCAAAATATAGTAAACATGGATCTGACACATACATATTTTTTCATGCATTAACCTTGGATTCTGTAAAAGCTCTCTGTCGTTGGAAAATGCATTAAGGTGAAAAAAAACAAAACAGGCATAGAGTTAAGATTAGGAGAATAAAACTTTGAAAAAGAGAAACAAGGAGTTGACAAAAGTGCCAGACAGGCTGGGTCTATCCTTCGCAAAGGCACCCGTCATATCACTCAAGCAATTAGGCTTCACTCCAATGTACTCGTGGAGACAAAAACAAGGTGAATGTCTGTATGTATGTGTGTGTGTGTGTGGGTGGGTATGTGTCTATTTGGTTGAATGAGAGGCTTATAGCCATCCTGTTTAATGTGCTGTGAAGAGCAGGCGAGGGCAAATGGAGAGACAGAGAGCCAAACGTGTGCATGCCCCCCTGCACATCATACAGAAGCTCTGGAAAGTGCCTGCAAACATGCAATGAGACGCCGAGACACACAAACGCAGGAGAAAAAACAAACAAACAAAAAAAAAAACCCCACAACCACACACACAAACATTCATATAGCACAAACCCTTTAGCCTCTCAGGTCCTCTGTTTAGCTAAGTGTCTAAAAATAGCTTCCACCCATAACAGCATATCATTTTACTTCTGCCAGCACACACCCAGCCAATCTGATACATGTAGATGCACACACACTTGACAACAAACAGGAGAGCTTGACAGCTGCACTGTTGGGGTTCCCTGTTGAGTACAGGCACTTTAAGATATTATCTGACATTTCATTTGAACTTTTACTTAATACCTTTAGTTCACTGCTTACTGCGAGAGATATCCTTAAAAGTTAATGTCAGCCCAAGAGGAGGTTTGTCACCTGTAATTATGTTCAATGCTGGCATTAAAAATGTAGATCAGTGCAGTGTACATCTGAGAAAAAATAAAAAAATAAAAATCTGTCTACACATCAGTATTCAAACCCCTTCATAGACATCTGTTCCTCAGGGCTGCATTGCAATTTACAGTGGATTATTTACTCTACTGGCAAAGAGCTACAATAACCAACATTATCATTAACAGACTTGGTGACAGTCTGTCCACAGCAATGTGCGTAGAACTGCATAATAGAAACATCTGCAAGCTAGAGAAAGTTCAAAAAAAGAAAAAAATCTTTAGACTGAACAGTGATCAGTCATCTTGCAAGCCTGTATCTACAACAATAAGGATTTCTGAATGTAACTGTTTTTATTTACTCGCATTATAACCCGTTGATGTTGTTCATAGTAATAATCATGTACCATCAATTTGTAAATCATGCTGCATCATCAACAATTGCTGTCATTTATATTGTATAGAATGTTTACTTATGGTAGAGTACAATAACTGTGATATAAGTTAAAGATTATCCGTTGTTGAGTTGAACCCGATAGTCAGCCTGCAGCTACAGTCTTACCTCGGCTCGATCCGATGTTCAGGGCAAAATGCTTCGGAGTTCAAGTGAGATAGCGCCTTATAATCCACAGGATGCATTGTGGTCATAGGGGCTCACCACCCCTTCACTGTTGTGTGTGTGTATGTGCTTGTGCGTGTGCGCGTGCGTGTGTCTTTTACAATCTCAGCATGTAGACCCCAAAGCCATAAAATGTTAGATAACCATCTTTAGTTTGAGAAAACAACTGCAGCCTAAAATCCTCATATCAGCTTGTTACAATCATTGCCGCTATCACGTTTGATCCCACAGTGCACATGAGCATGTACGTGCATGCTTGTATGTTTATAATTTACCCAGAGATTATTGTGCATTTGTTTTTTATGTAAACTGTGACTCAGCAAGAGTAATCTTTACCCAGCTGTGACCACATCACCACCTCACCGAGTTATTGAGACACACATGTACACAGGCTAGCCTGCACTTGACTGGTTGCAGTAGAAATAAGCCGCTCATTTGAGTATCTTATAGTAATATGTAATATGTAATACGTAATACGTCCTCAGTGGTCATGCTTTCTTATCCCAAGTTACTCTTATTATTTTCAACAGATGATATTAGAGACAGTATAATCTACATTGTTACATGTGGTAGCTGTCAGGTATGTTAACTTGTCATGTTTTATCACATGCAGATCTCCTGGGACCCATTTCTTTGTGTGAAATATTCATCAGGATCTAGTCAACAACACTTGGCAGCAACAAGATCATTTCGTATCCACTAATGGTGTTGGTGTGCTCCAACTGAATTCCTTGGTTGAACAAATTCTGAACCTCCTAGATTCCAACAAGTCCGGTAACTTTTCAAAACCGACAGCCTGACAAGCAGGCCAACTTGAGCAGCAACTGGCTAGTGAGTACCAGTATCCCCATATTTACAACAATATTGGACCTCAGCCCTCTTCAGTAACCAATTTATGCTTGGTCACTGAATGTGTCTTGGGCAGATTGATCGGATAGCTGATCTCAGAAAGTGTGAAAGTGTAAATACATCCAAGAGGCTCTCAAGATGGATTGAAACCACCTCCAGAGGTGATGGGAGGCAGGTTCTAACCAGATGTTGAAAAGTAGTGATGGGCGAACCTGAACGAGTCAACGAGTTCAAAACTCGAGATTCTTACTGACTCTGGAGTTACGAGTCATTGTCTCCATTAACTCATGCCACACAACTGTTTTTCTAACTCCAACTACGTAAATGTATCACGCTAATTGCTAGCCCCTCCCTTACCCATGAAACTCGCCAACTCGCCACTC
>JBCAUF010000253.1:9693003-9708111 GCA_038406115.1 Haemulon aurolineatum
GCTGTGAAAGGGAGAAACACGTTCACCCTCCTACGTTCACACTTAGAGGCAGAGCTCTATAAATTCCACATGAAACGTGATAATAACCATTTCCTTAGCACAAATTAACACATCTGTAATTCTGGTCTCCTTTCTGAATCACACTCACTACAGGTTACATGGCTTAGCTATTGTTTTTTCTGCTTTGGGGCATCGTAAGAGAGAATGGGGGAGATCATTTGAACATACATTAAAATGTATCTTGATGGTATCTTGTGCTTGATGTTGGTGGAAGGGAGAGGAAAAGCTGGTGATCAAGAATTGTTTCAACGTTCAAAAGTATTTGTTGCAGGTTATCCAAGGCCATTATGACAAAGATGACTGTTGTAGGCTGGTTACAATCATACACACTGCAACTCAGGACAGATTGCACAAAGTTTCCTCAATTCTCTACTGATTCAGAATAAATTTTTAAAGTAATTCCTCACCTCATATGCTCAATGCTTGTTTAAACTGTTTTGGCTGTAAAAACCCTCTAGTAGCTGTGGATTAGTGACTATTGCAATACTTATTACTTATATAAATGCACAGGTGTGTGTGTGTGCATGTGTGTGTGCTAATCCTCTAAAAGCAGTCAGGCCTTAATTAAGCTAACTCGGGTATTGTTGAGGTAACACTAACAATGCAAGTGATCCCCGCTCATTAGGCAAAAATCTCTGCAAATCTCTCTCTCCCTCGCCGCTGTAGTAGTTACAGAGCACTTTCACTAGCACAACAACAGATCCACATCATTACACACAGTCTACATACACACACACAGTCACAGCCATACACACATACAGTGTACAGACACATTACGCATCATTACGCTCACTAACAGAGCAGAAATGTTTGGCTAACATCAGGTCAGTGGGCAAGGACATGCCAGTGGTCTGTCTTGGTAGGGTGTGAGGCAGTGACACACACACGCACACACAAACACATGAATGAGCACACAATGAATAAAACAGTACATTTCTCAAAGTGTCGGCTGACACGGCCCCAATTTAAAACACAACCCTGTAGGGAGTTGCTTTCATAACATCATCTGAAGCTACTCAGTCATTTGTAAATACAGCAAGGACAAAGTCAATTATTTTCAGTAATGATTTTTATCTGCAACACACCATGAATGTATCAGTGATAGATATAAACAGCAAATAAATTAGAGAATGGACCTTAAAGCATTAAGGGCTGGGTGTGCTGCACAATTCCTCGTGCAATTACGACCTAAAAAAACGGCAAGAAAAAAAAGAAAAAAGCTAAACAATGTAAATGAGGAAGAACATCAAATGGAATTCCAAACAATAGTCAATGTATGAATGAATATTGTTTCATGGCCGATCATGCAGCATAACATTTCTTGTCTCGACTGCAGCCCTGGTAAGTGTGCCTCTGTCCTTTTTGTCTTTTGCCCTATGTCCTAAATCTCTCCTCTGTGCTTCTTTCTTCTCAGTTGTCTCTCAGTCCTGCTCCACTTGCCCTCCCTTCATGCTGCTACCATAGCCTTGGGGTAATGGAAGTCAGCAAACAGCCAGAACCAGTAACACACACACACACACACATGCATGAAAACAGATCCTTATATGCACTTATAGCAATACACATACAAAAAAAAAGTGATTTATCCAGTTTGAATCCTGCAGTTTTTCCTGTGGCGAAGACATGTGTGCACACGTGTGCAAGCAAATGCTCATATATTTTATTCATATGCATAACCATGTATAAAGGCCATATTTATATACAATAGCTTGGGGTATGATATGACATTGCACCTTACTTGACCTCATAGATTCAGCTTTGCATCATGTTGACCCTGCTTAAAAACATGAATCATTTATCTCACATGCAAATGTGCCTCTCTGTTGCCTGTGCTGCGTTTCAGAGACATCCGTGTGGGCTGTTCCCTCCACAAACACACACACAGCCAATGAGTGCGCCACAAAGATCGACTAGTCTGTACCAACAAAGAGCCAAACGGGAGAGACCCAGCACTCCCCCTTCATCCCTGCTTCCCCTCTGTTTTCTCTTGAATCGTGTCTTCTTCAGTCATCACTTCTGCTTCCCCCCTCATTTCTTTTCCTCTTCATTCACAATTCCGATGTCGCTCAAATGTAAAGAGTGTGCTGGCACAGCAGTCTCCGTTGCACTATTCAGGGCAGGTTTTATTGCCGCAAATTTAACACACGCTTTGATGCTTTTATTTTTACATCACCAGCTAGATCTTGCTTTCACTGAATCTCTGAATACCAAGCAACCCTAAATCTGCAACAGCAGAGAGCCCCCTGAAGGCTGCTTTTACATAAGAAGCAGTATACGCTTTAAACAACCCGGCACGTCAGCTACACCAGCCACCAGCAGGTGGCCTTGGCCAACTAAACGATTCACGATCTGAGTAGACAGGTAAATGCCAGGCCACTACACCCAGGCACAAAAGACACGCCAGTCTTCTTTATCGTGAACTTAATTTTCCTGAAAAAAGAGAACCTCTTTGAGAAATGGCTTTAATTTAAAGTTAGAATAAAAGGAGGAACTTAAAATGCACAAAAGGGGTTGAAATGTTTAAGCCTGAGAGTTGTTAGGCAACCAGTCTAACCAGTTGACATGCTCATGTTCAGAATTATATTTGTACTCCACTTTGCTGTGCTTTTCTTTGCCAGCAAAACAATGTGGTGCCTTTGTCAACGGCCGAGACTCAAGGCCTCGGATGTAAAAAAAAAACTCTCTGGAAGTTGGCTCATTCTGTTCTTCAGGTATCAAACTCTTATTTCAACCAGTTTGGCCCATTCTCTTGGGTCACTTGTAGATGTCATGGCGCACTCTCTAAAAAGCAATGCACCTGGCTAACACATACAAACAGATGGACACACACACAGCCGTATCCCTGGAGACTAGTTGAGAAAGCAGTTGTACCGTGTCAGCGAAAGCAAAGCACAGGATACATGAGTGAACTAAACTAGTGTCAGTGGAATATTCTCCAGCCGAGCACAACGTACAGACTAGCAGCAGGGTCAGCAGGTCAACAGTTGGCTGCTTGTCCGTGTAGTAAATAAGAGAGAAGTGGATGGGTAGATGTAGAAACAGAGGGCAGAATAATTGATGGAAAAGACAAATCCAAAGAAAGGGTGGTTTGAAAAAAGAAAAGGGGGGAAAAATAGAGGAAAAAAACTGAAGAGGAAAAAATATGAAGCCATGTGAATCGAGGAGTCGGGCGAGGATACAGATGATTGACTTTGTGCAAATGTCACCTCATTTGTAATAGTTACATGAAATAATGGTGAGGGAGCTCATTGCTGCTTGAATGCAGAAATCAAGAAAAAGCAGAGGTAAGAGTGTTAGGGAAATTCGCCATCCTCAAGCACAAAGTAGGCCCCACACTGCGGAACAAAAGCAGGGAAGGGCTATTCAGAACACCAGCCAGGGACACCATGCTCCATATTTTATTTTATGAAATCACGCCTCTCCCCTCCCCTTCCCTGAAATGAGCGATAACGACACAGATTGCTAATCTTTCTTACATACTGAAGCTAAGACTGTAGCATACTGCTGAGCAGCACAAATGATTGCAACTTTTTCCAAACTTGCAGTGATTTTTTTTAGACAGGAGAGAGGGCCACGATCTCCAGGGACCCAAAACTCACTAGGCAAACAATACGAATGCAGAGTTTTACAGCGCAGACGGCAGCAAGAGTAGCAGAGGGTTGAGAATCACCCCCTCTCTCTCTTTCTCTCTCTCTCTCTCTCATACACACTCACACTCATTCACTCACACACACACACACACACAAACACACACTCACCCTCGCTCTCCTCTGCAGACCCGTTTCTCTCTCTTCTCTCCTTTCCCTCCACTTCTCTCTCTTTCAGCATACTAGGTCAGTTGAGCTTCTGCACTGCAGCATAGTCGAGTGATGTGTTAAAGGCTTGGAAACTGAACCAGTTGGAGTGATTCGCTTTTCTCCTTTGGGTTTTCTTTACCTATTGTCTCTGCTCTTATATAATGTACCATTTATTTTTCCTGTTAAAATTCTTTGCAACATAATTTTGTTAACAGTTCGGCTGGTAAATGAGGATTGTCCCCATCAACACTCTTGGTGCAGTATACAGCATAGCTCATATTGTAAATGTGGTGCATGTATATGACGGGAAAAAAAAAACTGCACTCTCTTCTCAAATACACCACCAGCTATGGCCGGACTCTGGCTTTCCACTAAAATTTACACAGCACAAAGAAATCCAGAAGTAAGTTGAGCCATCAGCATAATCACACTAAACTCAAATAAGCTTGCACACACACACACACACACACACACGCACACACACACACACACACACACACACAGACAAGAGAACCTTCCCCACGTTTCTCCACCTTACACAAACAAACACGCATGCACAAAAAGTGGAGCGGCCCTCTCTGTATGCAGCACCTGCAGCATACTGCAACTTCAGCACCATGGCCAGAGACAGATTGGCTTTTTCAGCAAACTGGAGATAATTCCCTGTTTCCCAAATGGAGAAAGCATATCACCACACACACGCACGCACGCACACACACACACACACAAACATAATGCTAAATATAAGTGGTCACAGCCCTCTCTCAGTCCCTTCATAACGTGCTCTCTCTGCTTCGGGCTCTCTGTTTGGTTAATTGGACAATTACGGCTTCTTTCAGCAGCAAAAGAGCAAAAAGAATCCCTACTTTCGTTAAGTGGCACATCCTTTGCAATCCTCTACTGACAACTCCATGTTCTCTCACCCTTCCCTAAGCCGCTTGTCTGTGCTCTCCCTCCCATCAATAGTGCCCTCAAACTGATCCCTTCCTCACATTTTTTTCATCCCTCTTGCTATTCAGTCCATGATGCTGTTCCAAGTCATGTCTGGGCTAATTAAGACTTGCAAATACCCATCAACAAACGCACATTAGAGTGGAGGAAAACAAGAGAAGTGAAACATAGAGTAAACATGTAGCCACCACAAGGTCAGAATGAGCCATATGTATCTACTGTATATGTATCTGTTTTTCTTGCTTTCCCCATCTCCCTCAAATTGCACAATTACACAATTACACACACACACACACACACACATGCAGGCACACACAAAGACACACATAGGTACATTGACAACTGATAGCACCTGTCTTCAGCTATGCAGTGCAGGCACACAGCAGCCAAACAACAGCCAGAGGCCCAAAATTATCCTGAGCAAAAATGCCAGAGGAGAGGGGAGGCGGAAAAATACATAACACCACACCACACATGAAACCACATCCCTGGGGACCAACTAAAAAGTGCACCTGTACAGTCACATTGAGGTGACTGCTTCCACTCAACACAAACATTATCCACGTTTATTTGCTGGCAGCCAGTGGTTAGGGTGAATTATGAGCTGGTGTGAGAGTCTACAGAAGCTTTTCTAATAGGCTTATAGTATCTCACATCTCTCAAACGAGCTAATTTGAAACAACTTTGTCATGGTTTATGTTTAAATCAGCCAATTGACATAGAATTATGTGTCATTACAAGTGTGTGCGTTAATAAGCGTGCATTAGATTCCGCATTATATTCTAGTGAGACTTTTAGATAAACGCCTGAGGCAAAGTGTGCCAAGGTTTCTAACAGTTTAACTTAACGACAACAACAAGAGCAAAAGCCACTCCAGAGAAAAGCCTTGCAGAGCATTTACAGCAGAGTGACTTTTTGTCAGGGTCCTATTGTAGTTTGCCTCCTCTGATCAGTGAATGGTGCCATTAAACAATCAATCAACCATGAAAGAATTAACACAAAATGTACCGTAATAAACTAACTAGAGCTAAAGCCAAGGTATTGGAGATGCATGACACAGCTAATTTAAGTAAGCCAGTTTCATTTAAAAAAAAAAAAGGTCAAGAGTGTACAAAAGAGCCAAGGCAGACATTTTGTTTGTGCAGAAGTTAGGAGATAGTCAGAAGGATTTAAAGTGCTGATGAATAAAATTTGCATTACTCCAAAGACAGGGAACATCTGCAAAGAAATTGCCTTTCAACATACCTGTGTTTAAGGTTTGTTAAAGGGGCTGAAACCAACTGACACCAGACATAGGCATAAGGGAAGCTGTAACACCAACCAAAGAATCAAAACAGATCACAATAAAAACTCAGCATTGGGGCAGACATACATAGATAACAGAAAGAGACAAAGACAGAAAAAAAGGAAGTTGTGGGGACAGACACACAGAGAAAGCCAAGGACAGAAAGAAAGGCACACACTGCATTTACCGGGCTGAAGTCTTGCCAACGTACAAACCTCAAGAGAGATGTTGAGGGAAAGGTTAACTCCACTGCGAAATTCAAATATCACTGACATAATAGGGAAAGATTCAAACAAGCAGTGCATGTTTACATTTCACACACACAAAAAAGAAACATTTAGCCAACCTTCAATCCCATTGGTTGTCCATATCTAATTTTTCCACCAAAGTATGAAATCACTTGGAGATATTAGTGCAGGATAACAAGAGGATTTATTGGGATAAAACCATTCAGCATGGTATAACGGGACGAAGCCCAGCACTCATTTGTGAAATATCATGGTGAGTGGGTAGAGGATAAAAGGTTACCAAGATATGGGACTATAGCAAAATCATCAATGATCCCAAAACTTTATTTATTTATTCATTTGGGGCTGGGGGTGGTGGGGAGGGTTGGGGTTAACAGAGTAATGCATTATGTTTTTAATCAAACTGAGTGCACACTGAAAATGCTGACCATATAGTCTAACCTCTTGGTCAGGGAAAGGAAGGCTTTATGTGTGTGCGTGTGTGTGTGTGTCTGTGTCTGTGTGTGTGTGTGCTTGTCTGTCTGCATGGGTGTGTGTACATGTCTGTGTGTGCTTGTATAAGTGATAAGGTAAAAAGAAAAGGAGCAGACAAATGAGGTGGGGCAGCAGAACATGGGGGTACAGCATTGTGAAACTTTCTGCGAGAAGAAAACAAAGAGCCTTGACGTAATGCTACCATGCTTACAAAGGCTTATTATGTAGGTGACCTCCACTCATTTGAGCAACAATAACTGTCAAAAAAATTAAACAATGAATACAACACAAGGTAAAATGTTCCATATTACGCAAGCTTACAGACTGGATCATTGATGATCAATACTGGATATGACTAGACTAGACTAGCTAAGGGCCTTCCCGTTTAACAGGGAAGTATGTGGTTTGCTACATATCTTCCACTTAGTGTAAGTTGACACATATGAGAAACTATAACACCCAATTGCAACTGAGGATCACCACTCCTAGTAAACCTAGTGAAATCAAAGCAAATTGCATATCATGCCCATTTCAAAACAAAACAGAAGTGCACCTTCCTTTCCATAGATATTCACAAATTTATAGACATCAAGATTGCATCATAATTTTCCCAAATTAAAATTTCACTTTAGGAAAGAGAAAAAAGAAATGGCACTATGATGATGTGTACTTCAACGCCATTTACTCCACAGCTGCGTCAACCCTAGTTGTTGTCTGCTTATACTGTTTGGTCCCATAAATGAATCAGGCCAGGATAGGGAAGTATAAAAAAAAAATCAACTATGTTACAGCAAAAAAGTTAAACAATTAATCTTTGCTGTGGAGGTGATTATCAAGGATTTCGCATTTACCACTTGGGATTTCAATGGGAAAAAAAAGGGAAAAACGATATCAACAATCCAAAGATTTAAATACCAATATCTAAAGGCTCTTTCAAGGTTGTTTTCTTTTTTGAAAATAATTTGTTGATACAGCTAGAGTGACCTGCTTTAATCTGCCATTTTGACACAATTGGTTGAAATAAAGCAAGAAAAAAGATGAAACAGATGAAACTGTGCTGAAATGAATAAAATTATGCCACTTGTAAATTGTATATATAGATAATTTATACTGAATACGAGACTTGATGACCTCTTAGGATAAGCATTTTGTGCATTACATTATACTGTAACTGCATCCAATCAACTCAGTGCCCAATGAATCTGAACGCCTTTTATCGCCCTCCAGTGGACAGAATCCACACTGCTACTTTGGAGGGAGTCAGAGAAATTAGATGCGCAAATTCAAAGAGCGACTTCCAATCACGTTTTCAGCTCCTCTCAATTACTGTTTATTAGCCTACATCAGCAATACCCGTTTAGATAATTTAAATTGCAGCGTGCCTCGCCGATTTGGTATATCCTGCCGTATCATCCACTTCAAAACCAGCAGCATTCACATGACTTGTTCTGGCATTGCATTTTCTGTATCTTTTACCTTCAGATTGCATCCAACTAGGACCAGTAATGTAGTGGCAAATAAAAATTGTGCACTATGATATCCAGCAGGTGAAGATCATAGGACAAACTATCAACAGACAAAAAAGCATAAAATTATATTTTCTATAAAAATAACAACCTTTTCTGTGTAACTTAAATTAATTTGGTACTAATCCAAAAAATGAATTCAGAGCTGAACTGAGTTTTAATATTATTGCCCTCCACTACATTTCTGTCTAGCACTCTATTGGTCCAGTAGCTATTCTTCCATCTCCAGCAGCATTAACTCATGATGGTTGGCCGGCCACAGCTTCAACATGCCATTTTAACAAGACACCAAATACACAGCCTGTCAATAGTGCTCCACACACAGGTTCCCGTGGCATCAACCCTTTCATCATTTGATTGAAGAGTTTGTTTTTATTAAGAAGGCTATACCAGACGCATAATCACTATACATTGATTTAACATTACCTTTACAATTAAATTCTTCACTGAAATTACAGAATAAATATATGCACATTTTTCTTCAAATCTTTGTGAGAGAGAAAACATTAAAAGTGCTTCCTACAAAGCCGTTAGTGGGTGACGATGGGGAATCCAGAAGCAATGGAAGGGAGGGGGGTAGGGGGGGTCAACAAAGTGCGTGGAAATATCCAGAAAACCTTGAGCGTTGTCTTATAATAATATTCACAAATGTTTTACCATCCGTACGTCGGCGCGTCCTTTTTACGAGAAGCACCCTGATATAGACAGAAGTCCTCATTGATAGTAATAACCATATTAATAAGATATAAAAATTAAATAGAACACTGAACTGTAAATGCGTTGCAGTATCTCTGTTCATAATGTGATGTGATAGTTCTGAGTAAATCCCCTCGCTTCCTGCACTGAAGCGAGTGCATGCAGCAAACTGCAGTTCATTTTAATATATGTATTTTTTCTCTCTTTCAATCATTTCCTACAAACTTTATGTGCACGGCCTCCGGGTGTTTGTACATCCTAGTCAGGGTTAAAAGAGACAGAAAGAGAAACCCCAAGTCAGGGAGACGTCCAGCTCCCGTGTGTCTCGTACGTCATGGTAACTCCATAAAAAGGGGTTTTAGTGACAGATGTATTTTAGGATGTTTTGTATGTTTATTCCCCGGTGCCCCTCTCATTCCTCTTTTGCTCTCTCTTGGGCATATAGAGATATTTATATATTATAAAAATAACGGCTGTTGACATTGCTGGCTACTCTGAAAAAAAGGCACTTCATTGAAATATCTGAGAATGGCCTCTCCTCCAAAGTGATTTGGGGGGGAAACTTTGTTGTAACTGTAATATAATATTTTATTTTATATCATGCTGCTTTCTCAAGTTATTTTTTTGATATTGATTTTGGGTGATCTTGTTTTTGGGGTGGCAAAGTGAATGTGTTGATTTTGTGTTTCGCTTTTTTTTTTTTTTTCTCCATGGGCTAGAGATGTTAAAACCGGTAAGATTTTTCCAGGACTTCGAGGTAATCCGGCTTGGTTTGAAGTTTGGCCCTTAACTCGAGGTAATCGCTTTGGGACGGGTCGGGGTAGCAGCCTTTCCCCGCCGTGAAAAGCAATGTCTCCTTCAGCCGTGCATCCTGCTGCAAATCCGGGTACTGCATGCCTGGTGGGTGCGCATGCGCCACATGCATGTCCTTTAGTTTGGGCACTGTCCCATACAAACAGTCTACAAAGCCCACTGTTGGTGTGGGCCTCTGACTGTCAATTACCGTAGGGCAGAGCCCTCCATTCTCATGAAATCCTGCCATGTCAGCCGTGGTGTGGTTGACTGTGACGATGGTGTTGAGTTGAGAGTTGGAGACGGCCAGGGTCCACTCTCTCTCTTTCTCTAACAAGGTTCTGTAGTTACTGTTGCTACTGCTGCCATTGTCTTTCTTCTCTGAAAACTGCGCTCTGTCTTCCTCTGCTATCTCCCCCTCTCTAGGCTTATAGATGGGGTTGTTACACATCTGAGTCACAGGGTGGGGGATGTAATCATAAACGTGACCATGGGCATGTGTGTGACTTGTGTGAGTGTGTGTGTGCATACTTGTCGCCGG
This sequence comes from Haemulon aurolineatum, assembly GCA_038406115.1. NCBI lineage: Eukaryota > Metazoa > Chordata > Actinopteri > Lutjaniformes > Haemulidae > Haemulon > Haemulon aurolineatum. The sequence goes on from JBCAUF010000253.1 coordinate 9,703,374, forward strand.
TTTCTCTGGGGTTCCAGTGTTACCGGCGCTACTCTGCCTCGGTGGGTCCTCAAAAATCCTGCATTGCATTTGGATCCCCGTCAGATCTACCTCAGAACGTTTCCTGAAGGGCAACTTCTTCCTGCGGCGAAGAACAAAAGCGAAAAGCCCGGCAGCCACAAACACAGCAGAGATGAAGAGGACGAGCAGGCTGAGGATGAGGACAGACAGTGGGACAGCACCTCTCCCACCTGCCTCCCCCATGTCAGAGCTCCCCGTGGTGAGGTCATCCCCACCAGGTAGGGCCGGCGAGGGGAGCTCAGGACAGATGACCTCAACCTCCAGGGAACGTAGGTCCTTCCCAAAAGCAAACTCAGGTGTCTTGCAGATGACATCTCCAACCACGATGACAGAGGAGAGCTTCTCCAGCCACTGTTTGAGGGGGATGATATCACAGGAGCAGTCCCAGGGGTTCTGGTGGAGATCAATCTGGACAATGGAGGTCAGATGCTCCAGAACACCACGCACAGGCATTGAAAGGAAATAGTTGTTGCGGAGGTTCAAGCGTGCAAGGTTGGTGCCAGCAAAGGCGTCAGTGGGGAGGGAGCGGAGAAGGTTGTCGTTGAGGAAAACCAGCTGGAGGTTTGGCATTAGGGAGAAGGAGTTAGGCTGTATCTCACGTATGACGTTGTACTCAAAGTAAAGATAACTCAACATCTGAAGGCCCCGAAACATCCCAGGGGTGAGTCGCTCAATGTCATTCCCATTCAGATATAAACTTTTCAAGTTTGGCAGGTTGATGAAGGCGCCCTCCTGGACGTAGGATATCCGATTATTCCCTAAATGCAGTAAATCCAAACTTGAGAAGTTCCAGAAATCAGAACGGTAGATTTTCTGTATTAGGTTCCCACTGAGATACAATTTCTTGGCATTGAGTGGCCGTGGCAGGAGCTCGGAGATGTTGTGAAAGCCTTTCTCTTTGCAGTTCACTGTGAGCCCCAGGTCATTGATGTGAAGGTTGCAAGTACATCCAGCCGGACAAATTATCGGAATGGGAGGCCTTGTTTGGTAGCCAGCAATGGGAGGCTGGTTCAAGCCTGGGTAGATGCTACGAGGGGTTGGGGGGTTTTTTGTTGGCCGGGGGCGTTTGGTGGGCTTAACAACTTTGTCCTTGTATTCCACAGAAGAGGCTGTGTTGTGAAACGATGAGAGCATGGAGGAAGGTTTAGTAGGCCATGTGTTCTCATTGCTGAATGGGACCCGGGGAATTCCCAGCTTGGCCTCGATCTCTGCATCGGAAAGCAGCGGACAGAGTTCACTGCGTTTGATTTCCCGCAAGTCTTTGCCATGTAAGTGGAATGGGTACTCACATGTGATCTCACCAACCAGAGCTGTATAAGGGATTCTTTCCAGCCACGTTTTTAACTGGACAATCTCACACACACAGTTCCAGGGATTTTCCTCCAGCTGGATTTCCATTAAGCTTCTCCCAACATACTCCAGCGTGCCCTTGTATGGCAATGTCTTTAGTCTGTTTCCTCTCAGATCCAGATGTGTGAGCGACACAGACCGGAACAGATAATTTGGGAGCACCGGGATCAGATTGTCATTTAGTATGAGCACTCTCAATTTGTGAAGGTGCCTGAATGCACCACTTTCAATCCGTTTGATAACATTGTAGTCCGCCTGGAGGTACTCTAAACTCTCCAACCCCAGAAAAGTGTCATTCCGGAAAACTTCTAGTTTGTTTTCATGTAGGAACAGACGTTTGAGTATTCCTAAGCCATTGAAAGCTCCAGCGTGGATATCTTGCAAGGCGTTATTACCTAGATTAATGGATATGGCATTGTTGAGGTGGAGGAAGCTGTTAAAGTAGAGCTTCCTCATGGAGTTTCGCTGCAGATTGAGCTTGAAGGGCCGACTCCATATCTGGGAGATCTGGCTGACATTTGTAAATCCTTTACTGTCACAGTGGACGTGGAAGATGCCCTCTTTGACCTCGCAATAGCAGGGCTCGAAGCAAGGCTCGTCGATCTCCTCGGAGTCCTCTAGTAGTGGGATCGGGGTGGTCCATCCTAAGGCTATGGTGCTCAGCAAGGTAACCCACAGCATCCTCGCTGACACCAAGGGGATGAAGTCTCGGCTCCAGGGAGAGAGCCACTTCACAGCACTGTAACGCAGAACAGAGGGAGAGAGAAGGGAGAGGAGGGAGGTGGAGAGGGAGGGAAGACGGGAATGGGGTGTAAGGAATGCACACGCACCCTCACAAAGTGAAGTTTCAGGTGAAAATCAGACAGGCAGAAGTAGGAAAGGGAGAGAGAGGGAGAGGAACGGTGCATTAGTTTCAGTAGAATGGAAGACAGCTTTGAAATGAATACCAATGAATAATAGAATGACATTGTAGATCACTTTAGATGTTGCAATATTGCCAGGTATCGCAAACAAAATATAGAGCCAGCACTCTGGGGTGGGTAGTGGGTAATATGAAACCCAGCAACGCAAACAAATCCCTCCACTCAGACAGTTAACGTCAGTATATAGGGGGGATTGCCATTTATTACACAACAGATATGCTGGTAAGGTCGCAATAAATCACCTCAGAGATGCTTATCGCCATGAATAAACGAAGGCAACAGCAGGTGGGTGAGGTTAGCGGTGAGGAGACACCGTCCCCCGGCTGTGTTTATTACATAACAGGGACCTCAATCCCTCTTTCGGCAAATGAGTCCAGGAAAATGAGAGTAGGTGCGTCGAAGGTCTAACGCAGGGAGAAGAGGACGGGGAAATAGATGTCAGTTTGGTCCGTTAATGGGACGAGATGAGGAGTGTTGGGGGACTTGCTGAACATCCATCTCGCTAAAATGAATCCCAACATATTTATGTTGTTTATGGCTCATTGAAATATTTTTTTCATTAAAAGATAAATAAAAATATGGAACAGTGCCACAAAGATTACAAAAATTGCTAAATTAATTTACCAGTCTAAATATGGCAGAAAAGTGTCAAAAACAGGGGAAAAAGATGGTAGTAGTCCAATAGATCCACTGATTCCGAAGTGCAGAAAACGGCAAAACAAAAGCTAATTGCCCCCAGTTCTTTCTTGTGCCTCATGTGTAAACCCAGTGAACAGGGAAAGCTATCAACTTAGTTGTAATTGAACCAGTTATTTGCCAAAAATACAATCAATACAACTTCTTCTGGCGTATCCAGTTGATAATTGGTGATGCCATTTGAGGATTAGTGGCACAAGCGAAAAGCGCAGTGGGCGAAGCTGCTGCTCCGAGAGGCTCCGTTATGAGGCTGTGTTTTAGCAGATCAGGCCTAGAAATAAATGATATCGCGTATACAGAAGAGAGTGGTTATAATAATTATGATAGAAGACTCTAAAATTTTGCTTTTATTTTAAGAAATAGCCGATCCTCGTCGTGTGCAGCGAGAAAAAGTCACACACACAAACATACGCGTACATAGCCTCTGAATATCTTTTCCGTTGGCTGTGACTTTTCATACACACAGACACATACACGCACACACACACACACACGGACGCGCGCACCGCTGTCCGTTCAAACGAGGCTGCTGAAAATCCAGAGGAGATGCGCTGGGACCGTCTGCCGGAGCAGAGGCGCTGTCCGTGGTGCTGAAACCAAAAAGCCCAGCTACAGCAGGGGAGAAAAGGGAGGAAAAAAGAAAATAGACTGTAATCCCCCAAAAAACTGTGACAGCAAAACAGCAAAAAAAAAAAAAAAAAAAAAAAAGAGAGAGAGAGATCCTCCTTGAACACGATCTCCTCAATGCAAAATGTACCGCTTTCATTTCCCTCTCCATGCATAATCCTCCAGGATTTACCGATTCCGCTTCCATGATAGAGATCAAAAAAGCGCGGATGGAAAAAAAAGTAATAACGAAATTTAGAGCAATTAAAAATAATGCGTGTCATAATACATCCCCGTGGGCTGTATCAGATCGGGTGGTATACGTACTTAGTTTAGTGGGATTCCAACTTCACATATCCTCCTGCGGTGTGTTCCGTTGTCGCCCGGTGCGTCCCGCTCACCGTCCGATGCCGGGCTGTGAGGAGGAAAATAAGAAATGGGGGTGACCCAGCAGTTAGAGGAACAGGGGGCAACTGAGAGAGAGAGAGGGAGAGGGCAACTGAGAGAGAGAGCGAGAGAGAGAGAGAGCGGAGGGAGGGAGAGAGAGAGAAAGAGAGAGAGAGCAGGGCATTGAGGAGATAGAGAGGAAGAGATGCGCATGTGAATGAGCCACGGATTCAAAACCGAGCTGGGGATGATTCTCCACAGTCCTCTATACTTACAAGAATTAAAAGTGCTGCACATCACGAGTGGTGATTTTAGTAGGACCCATTAAAAGATTTAAATTTGGGATTTATATCAGACTTAAGTTTTTGAGAAACGATTATATCTGACAAGCTCCAGTCTAACCACAACCGATGAGGAAAATCCCGCTTTCCTCTACTGAAATTTCCTCCAAAATAACCTTGCTGTCAATACAGCGGACAGAGCAGAGCGCTTATTGAAATACATGCCAAGCATAATGCAGTAGCCTTCCGTCGTGACATTGGCAGGAAAAAACTGCGAATAAAGAACAAACGGCTATTGATCAGTCGACTGGATCCCTACGATCCGTTATCCTCGATGTGTGGAGAGCGCTTGTCCCTTTTTGAAGTCCATGGCTATGCAGACACCGATGGGCTCATGAACACACACACACACACACACACACACACACACACACA
>JBCAUF010000253.1:9725041-9737274 GCA_038406115.1 Haemulon aurolineatum
CTCCTCAACATATTTACAATCCTCATGCTATGTCACACACTCTCACACACACACACACACACACACACACACACACATTTTTCTAAAGATGAAAATTAAGGACACATATTTTAGGAAGCAAAGCAGGGAACATCAGCACTTTTGTCTTAGTATAATTGCCCCCATTGAGTCAATCTTTTTTTTTTTCTTTTTTTACCCTCTAAACACTTCAGAGTACATTCCACCTCTCCAACTAAACCACCCCTTGCCCCAACCACTTTTTTGGTCCTCTTTGATCCCTACTACTCTTTTTTCCTGCATATATACACACATCTATGTACTGTTGCTCACAGTTGTTCTACTTGGGCAAGCACTGTGAGAGAATACACCACTGAACTCTGATGTCCTTCAGCATACTTCTAGCCATGAGTGATGGCTTTTCTCTCTTATTACTCTTTGCTTTTTATTCTGCCTCATTCTTTTTTACTTTGTTCCTGTCTTTACTGCCCTATTTGTTACATCTCATGTCCTTCTCTTCCTTGACATTTTGTATGCCTCTTTTGGAGTCTTTGTTCCTTTGCCCCTCACCCATTTTGTCTCTATATCTGATCTGTTGTTACCTCAGACATCAGATTGATATGCATCTCTCTCTCTTTCACTCACCTTCTTTCTCTCTCTTGCTTTCACATACATTTTACTACTACTTTTACCACTTTTCTCTCTTTTGCTGATGAATAAGTGGTGAAAACTTCTTGAAGTGACCTTCCAGTAGAGAAAACATAATAGAGGGCCCTCTCGTGTGCCATTCAGTTGGTAAAAACTGCAAAACAGTGCACTGGGAAAAGTGGAGAAAATGTGAGGGAGTGCCCTTTAAGGTGACCTTCCACTGAAGAAAACATGATGGGGGCCACTCTACAGTCTCCTTTCAGAGTTCTACTTAATATCCAAGTCATATAATAAAACAATTTTAATATTAACCAGGGTTTGAAACAGTTTATGTCACTGAATACTGCTGCTGCCCCTTTTATTTACTTTATTTTGCTGCTGCCCCTCAGACAGTTTAGTTTCCATTTGCATGTACGCACTGCAAATGTAAAGCTGAGCTTCATAAAAAAGATGTTCATTGAAATGTTAAGCTTGAGTGCAGTGGAGTGTGTGTGTTTTCATGCACATGCAGTGTATTTACATAAAGAGACAATTCTATTGTGGGTTGAGCGGTAAATCAGGTACAGATTTAATTTTTTGTTTCAGATATGCGGAAACACTAGGGGCTAATATTTATACAGTAGTTGGAGAAACCAACTGCATAGTCATTTTCATTAAATGATAATAGGAAGTGAACATGGTACTTAAAATATTTAACATTCGGCCTTTCCCTGCTCTGCAAGCTCAGAATTGTGAATTTACTGATTTGTCATCTATGTGTGTCTATCTTTTAAAACAATGCTTTTACATGCAATATCCCATCTAGACATCAGCGGCAGGCTGGTGAATGAGAATAGCCCACATGACACATGTTGATTGCAGTGCTTTCATGTGCTGTGGGAATCTCTAACATCTGAGACTTTCAAGCCAGTGAATTATTGCTTATCCTCTGGATAAGTTGTTTAACATGCTGTAAATCCAATGGTATCAAGATGCTGACATGAAAATGTTTTATGTCAGGAGTTTTATACCAGCATCTGAAGGCGCCATGCATACAGCTGCAGCCAGGCCTTTTGATTTTGTTTGTTTTTTCCCTTCAAAAATCAGATCATGTTCATGGAATGTACTCTGCACATTCCTACACGATTTATTTATTTATTTATGTTCTTTTTTTTTTAGACAGAGAAAGAGAGAGAATTGAGATGCTTTCTAAGAAGACACAAGAATGAATATGAGCCAAATATTCTAAAGAGCAACCTTTCCCACATACAACACACACTCACAAACACACACAAAACCACACTGCTGAGACTGAAATAGCAAGGACAATATGACTCATACAGTAATATGAGATGCTTGGAGTGTGGGTGTCATCTTATATTAGCAGAAAGAGCTAGCATAATCTCCCTGGACACAATTCCACAGAACACACTAATGAACATAACTATCCAGGTTTAGTGTTGACACCAGAAAACAGTATGTATTACACACTGATTATGCTTAATATTTAATAACTGTTTACTGCTCTTCAGTTAGCCTTTGTCTCTCTTTTTGATGTTGATTTTAATTAACGCTGTATGTCAGAAAGCGGAAACCTCCATGAAAAATTATGAACATCATTAGTGTAAGTGATTCATGACTTAACAAAATGAAGGTAAAGGTTTGATGTAACAGTCACGGATCCTGAGTTGTATACCAATCCAATACAAGTCCCACAATAAATACACCTTACAAGGCTTTAATTGGAAATTTTGATATCATAGCATGGTTCATTTATAGATTTATTTTCTTGTTTCTATCAAGGTTTCATGGAAATTTTGGAAATAATCCCAAATCACTTGCCACATCTGGTTCACAAAATGTTCCAAGAAACAATCACATAGGATGCAACCACTTTTATGCACCTCTGGTGATTCATCTTAGTTTTTATTCTTTATATACATATTAGATGACAACAAGACTTGCAGTGGTTACTGGTGGTACGTGCGCTGCCTATTGTTTCTGCAAAATTGTCAGGAAAGCAGAAACACTTGAGTTTACCAGGCAGACATAAGGAGCTTAGGCTAACAGTCAGATATACACGCCCACTCCCAAAGCTGGGCTGGTCTGAGTGTTCACTGTTGACAGCCGCCCACACAATGCATACTGATGCGTGCAGGCACCGGGACAGGTTATCGGAGGAGAAGAGCACCAATTTCTCTGTCACTGTGAGTGACACCAAAGTGGTTATAGTTTGAATAGATCAGTGTTGACTGGTTCATGTAATTAGCTGTCCTTGTAATTACTGGTGTAATGTTTCTTTATATGATTAAGACTTTCATATATAAAGGGGAGTTACACCAAGCATTTTTTTTTTTCATTGAGACAACCTGAGGTGCTGTCCTTGTGTATTGAAAGATTAAGAAGACTACATTTCCATGCGTAAGCAGTTGGTGTTTGGGGCTTCTTTTGAAAGTCTGCATTGTTTTGTGTGTGTGTGTGTGTGTGTTTTTTTTGTTTTTTTTTCTCTCTCTCCCCCAGATCGGGCCACCCTGTTCCACAGTCAAAAATAAATTTGCAAGGAAAAGCTTTTTTTCTCACTGTGCACCTTGCCTTATAGCTGTGATTAGAGAAGCATATTTTCCTGAAGTCTCCGAAAGCAGGTTTAATCATTTTTATGAAGTAAGATCAACAAGTCAACAGGAGTTAAGTTTAGATAATGGGTTAGGGTTAGGGTAAACCTAGCTATTGATTGTTGTAAGTAACTCAGGCCCCTGCAGATGGGAATTTAACTTACCTTTCCTGTTGTGTGCCCACAGTGATGTGTATCAGTCTGCTGGAAAAGCGCTGCAGAAGAATGAACACAAACAAGACAGGGAGAGAAATGGAGAGAGACAGAGTGAATGAGGAGATGAGGGATGTGTAGTGCTGGGAGATTGGATGAGAATTGGAGGCCAAAGAGGAGTAAGCCCACTTTTGCAGGTGGAATATCTATCTATCAGTCTATCTATCCAGTTTCTCCTCTACTTATTACTACATCCCACTGTCTATGTCCATTTACAACTCAATTCACATTATCACTGTCAGGACGGTTTGACTATGCATGTGTCTGTGCGTGTGTGTGAGTCTGTGCATGCGCATGTGATCACTGATATATCACAGCAGTTTTGAAAATGAAGTCTTAATGGCAGACCAACCTGAGCATAAGGACTCACAGCAAGCGGTCCGAGATGGGTGCGAGCCTGTGAGAGAAGGTGTGAGAGATAAAGAAAGCGATTGTGAGACAGGTCACAACTCATTTAACAACACAATGGTCTGTTGCCCCTGCAATCAAGTTGCATTTACAACAGGTCATGAAAGAACGTTTTGGGCAGAGAAAAGCATTCTTATATATAAAAAAAAAAAAAAAGGAAAAAAGAAAGTTGTTTCCGAAAACTTGAGACCACGTGTAGTGCACTTTACCTGCATGAATGCATGTAATGTATGTAGCAGCCAAGCACCTGCACTGCATGCTAGCTCAAGACATGAATAAATGCCCCAACCTAAAACAACAGTGGGGTAGCCTCACTTGTACCTGAGCTGGCATAGGGTTGAATCACATCGTAAAGGTGGTTCCTATGATCTCCTCCCAGGAGAAGTGACCCAGGATGAAAGGTAAGAGTCATTTACATGATTATCCTCCCATGTGCAGTCAAAAAGAAGAAAGAGAGACAAGAGGGAGGCAGAGGATCAGTGAACAACTGAGGTCACTGTGAAATGGTGCTATTGTTAGAGACGTGCAAAAAAAAAAAAGAAAGAAAGAAAAAAACAGGTTGTTGTTGTACAACTGACTCATGCTGCTGGGCTCTGCCTACAGCAAGTGGTTTGATTTTTTTTATAGTTGTTGGGGAGCTCTTTTCCATTCCTGAACACTGAAATAAGACACATGATATTACTATGCTACTTTTATGGCATTTCCTGTAAAACCAAAAGTAGAAAACTCACAAAATGCATGTTTCTACAAATTGAAATTGGATAAATACACGTATTTGTTATTCAGTTGTTGTCATTCAGGTGAAGCAATCTTGACTTATTCTGATATTAATGGGGAGAACTGAAACAGTAAAATGTGCAATAATATGAGGTTTTGTGATCATTTAAAGATGAAGAGATGGATTCAGTTACACATTTTTGAATTGATCTTGGTGGTTGTAATAGCATAAAGGAAATATGGAAATATTACAAATATTGCTTCGCTACAGCTCCATACTATGATTGTACAAAGGTCTTTACTGGATCATTTTCATGTAATGCTTTTATGACTTTCTTGGTCTTGTCAGTGAGTCGAACTTTTTCCCCTGTTTGTGTTCGTGTGTGTGTGGGTGTGCGTGTGTTCCAGCTGTGTTTGCATTAGTCTCTGAGTTAGACAAAGGGAGAAGAAGAAAGTTTTGGCAATGCAATAAACAGTGATAATCAGCCACAGGGCTTCACATGAATATGCATGAGCACAGTGACAACAACCAGGGGATGGAATGAGAGAGCAGGGATGCCTTTGTGTGTGTGAACAGGAGAAATGGACAAGGCTCTGGCAGAAGAGATGGTCTTTGTCTGGTTGGAAATTGAAGAACACGGTTGATGTTTTCGGTGAGCGAGGGACAGCGAGTGACAGAGAGTGAGTGAGGAAGTGATGCAAGCAAAAGAAAGAGAGAATGAAAGCAAACAATCAGGGTGTGAAATCATTCTGCAGGAGATTAAACTTGTGCGGACGAGCTTGGGCAGGGAGAGCGCAAGAGTGTGCCTTCACAACAAAGGTGTGACAGAATTAATCGGAGTAGTTCGGCGCTTGTGCATCTGTGAGGACACTGGAGAAAGTGACCTTAACATAGCACGCGTTCCCACACAATTTATCCTTCCTTGTTCACACACTGAACCTTTTTCATGCTGATTAATTACTGCTTCTAAAATGCTCTTACCAGACTTAAACTAATTATGATAGCAGAAGATAACAGTGGAAATATCATCAGCCATCAGATAGTATTGCATTATAATTACATCGATAGAAAGCTGCACTGCTTCAGTGCCAATGTTGCATCAACAAAGCTTCAGAGCTCCACAGCAACTGATCACAACAGATCCAGTGCTCATCCTGTGCAGCACAGACTGCCCTCCCTCTGGCAATCAAGGAGGGCATCCTAAGCTTTCAGGCCCAGTGGAACATTGATTCTCTCTTTACACCTGTGTAAGAAAGCAGAAGGCACACACATACAGTAGATAGAGGCAGCCACATATTTGCACACAGTTGCACGTTTATTAGGTACGGCTAGCTAAAACTAATGTGGCCTATGTGACAAAATTTGAATTGAAAAGTCCCACTCACTAGCATCTAAATTATCTCACTATTTTCGTGGCCTTCAAGGTGGGAAGGGCCAACTTGGTCTTTTTCCGATTGTTTTTCCAGTCCCCTTGACTGACACCCAGTTGATGACTTCAAAGTTTCTCTCTATACTACAAATGTTAACATTTCGGCATTGTCACACTATTTCCTTACCCCATCCACCACTGAAATATGAATACCTGCTAATCTCTATTCTATCGCTGCTGATCTGTGATGCACATGACTGTGGATAGATTGTAAAACATCCCTCCGCATAACATAAAATCAAACAGCACCTATTAGATATTAATTCACATCAACATCTCTCTAAAACAGTTTCTAACCTGAGAATTGCATTGCATTATAAACTGAAAATTATATTTTTCATGAACGTAGTGTTTATTGTGGAAGATTTGAATTAGTCCGAATTAGTTTTATCCAAGGAAGCCTAATAAACTGGCAACTAAGTGTAATAACAGCAGAAACATACAGTGTATGCATACAACCACACAGGCCCAGATGCCCTTGCCACACACTGCACACAAACAAATACCTAACTACATCACTCTCCATCACCTACACGTCCAAACATTTTTAACAGACCATATTGGACTTCCATCCCACTAACCCACTCTTTGCCCGCTCTCTGCTCTTCTCTTCTCTGTAGCAGTATTAGCGCTGGTAGGAGTATAATTGGACACTGGGGTGACCAGAGTAGGAAGCCCATAACAGCTCCAGGCTGGATTTAGATGTGAGCAACCAGACAAATCTGATTTCTACACCCATCGTGACACAGACGTGGTTTTCGCATCACCAGCTCAACATGGCAAAACACCACAAATTTGAGGTCAAACAGGGTTAAAATCAGATTTTAGGGGTAAATCCAGCCTCCGAATCGCAGGTTTAGCTGTGTGTTTGGAAACCACACATCCGCAACAACATTCAATTTTAATAGCACAGCGACTCACAATCCATTTGTCGATATCTGGCGCAGGATGGTGGGATTGTTGGGTGTGGGAGGGATTGATATGGATCAATCTCACAGGGTGAAGTAAACAAAGATAAGGGCTTATAGTCACAGTTACACATCACTGATCTAATGGTTTTTTCATATGATTACACAAACAGGAGGAAAGAGGATTTTCTTTTCTTTCTGTCTTTTTTCCCCCCCTAAAGCTTGTTGGCTTATCTGTGAAATATTTCCTTACAGTAAAGGAGGACACAATACACTTTCTTCCAGCCTTATGACGTCACTTTTCTGGTTCAATCACAGGACACATAAATGATTCGGTGTGTGGGCATGCACATACGGATAAGTTCATATGAACCATGTTAGCTCAAGCTCATTGTGAACATTCACGTATCAAACAAATGGATGCAAAGATTCATCGTTACTTCAATGTTGTTTCAGCATTGCAAGCTTCCCCTGTGCAAAAAGACACATCCACAAACAAAGAAGAGTAGAAGAGGTGTCGTGAAAGACGTCAGCTACTATAAATATGTCATATCTGTTTTGTTTATGGCAGTGGGAATGTAGGACATGTCTTTGCGGCTTTACTACAGTATCCTTTAATCCTGCTGTTCATGTTGACGTCACACTGTTGGCATGATGAAAGCGTAGATGTGCAAGTATCCTGCACTCATGTGTGGCAGAGCAGAGGATGCATGCATTTGTTTGAGATTGTGCAGGAGCATGTAAGGTCAAGTTTGCAAGATAGCCTTGCAAATGAAAGGTCACCAAGGAAATTCAATAAACAGTGGTGTGGTGTATGTATGTGTGTGTGTGCCTGGAAGCATACATCGTACAGCTAACTGATCAAAATGTCTGTACAACTTTGTACCTGTGATAGTTTTTATCCAATTTTAGATATATTTTTTTTATTCCATTATTGTTTGTGACTCATGCCGAATATAAGTCTCCAGCAATACTGACAGACCATTGCCGGTGTTAAATGAGATGCGACCTGTTGTATCACAATGTTCATCTTGGCTTCAGCTTCCTCCTGTTGCATTTTGGGGCTGTTATTTTGAAAGGTACAGATTTTTATCCTTTCCATTCACATGTCCCCCCCCCCCCCCCCCCTAAAAAAAAGAAAAAATCCAAAACATTGATTTATTAAATAATTTATGATACATTAATAGTTTGTGGGCAGCTCAAATGTGAGACTCGTTGCTATGGGCACTAAGCTTATGTCACTGATGGGCTGTAATCCCTTTCTGGCGATTTATCCGCGGCTGCTTTGAAGAACATTTCAGGATTTTATAAGATTCGGTGTATTTGATTGTGTTGCAAGCTGGATCAGCCTTTCTCCACAAACAACACTGATAAACACTGTTACTGAATGTATATACTGAATGTGTGAAGACGCCATGACAGGCGACCAAATGAAATGCTCCATTAGCTTGAATAAAAGTACTGATTTCTATGAGTATGAGTTTGCATTGTTGGAAAAATTTGGCATTGTAAGTACAAAAGTCAGCAAAATGAAACATAGGTCTAGCTGTTTTTAGAAATGTACTAATATTAGATATTATACCTTTAAGGTGACAGTATGCAATATATGTGTTTACTATCAGTATTTTTACAAGGCATCTTACTAGCCTTACTAGAAGTAAGCATGTTTGCACATGGGAACATGGCTTGTTTTTTCTCTGCATGATGCTGTCAACAAACAGATGTCAACAATGCCAACAAATAAATAAATTACAAGTTTTTCAAGCAGTTTTACATTTGTGTTTCATGTTCACCTGTAATACCACAACGAGATATGTCATACACATGAGTGAACAATGTGTTGACTTTTCTGCTGACTGATTTCTAGACTTCAGCCTTGACTCTGACTTCTCTTGTCTGTTTGTTATGTCGATCAGCCATCGTGTCAGGTGCAGATCTATGCATTGTCGCTGCAGGTTCCATATTTATCAGAGTGAGGATTCTGTCGCTCTACATGAGCTGCTGAAAATAAATTCCATTCAAATAGGATTTATGTGCAGAGTGCATCAGCCAGCTTGGATGGCTATAATTAGTAGTGAAAGACTGACATTGATGGGGAGTAGGGATTAGGGCAGAGCAACATTTTGTAGGAGTACTACATCTAAAGGAGCATTTACCCCAGGTTGTGAATGAAAGCTGGGCTCAAGTTCAAGCTGTAAACTTTTTTAGTGTCAGGCTTCAAATTGGAGACTACTTTAGTTGCATTTAAATACAACAGTGTCACTTTTTAGTTGTAGACTTTGGAGAAACGGGCCTGCAGTACAATGGGTTTTCAGTTGAATTTTAATTTTAAGACGATTTATTGGCACGAAAATGATACAGTGTACTGCCAAAGCTACAGATATACAATATACATTAAATTGACTTAGAATAAAAACAAAACACAACACCAGCCATAGGATGATTAACAGGGTAGCTGGATGTCCAGCAATTCTGAATTGGGCATCAAAAACAGAATTTATATAACTGTACAAAATATTTATATCAAACCTTTCAATGGCTGCACATTTGTTATAGTTCATTAACTATATAGCACACTGGGTTTTAATCTGGTGAAAAAGCTGTGTTTTCAGCATGCCTCTAATAGTCCGTGGGTGGATGCAAAGTACAGTGTGTATGTAAGCATTATGCATGCAGGCTCATGGGATATGCGAGAGTCAGAGCTCGTCATATGGGTGCCAGTGCTTACTCAGGAATATACGTTTTGGTATCTACGTGTGTTTCTTTATTTACCCAGAGAAGTGCTGACAGTAGGAAGTGCAGGGCCCTGAATGAGTCACACACAAGGACATGACATGTGCCAGAGAAAAAGGAACAAGGAAATGGAATAGAGAGAGTGGCAGAGGTAGATTGAGAGCAGGAAAAGAGGGAAAGGAGTAGGGAGGGAAAAAGGTAAAATGATAGGAGATAGGAGGACAGAGAGGTACTAGTGAAGTGGAGTTTATCACTTGAATCCGGTGAGAACAAGCGGAGGAATCCCAGACTGAAGTCCCAGGGTGTACTGAAATGACAGGAAATGCACATGTGCATCTTTTTCTGTTTTTCTTGTGTCACACTGAATTGCTATAATATACTGTATCTACATGTGATTTGTCTATCCAAAGAATTATTGAGGTCTCATCTGTGTGGTTATGTGAGTGGTTATAAGATTTTGACCACCTAAACTGACAGACATGATTGGCACCTACCTTATAATCAAACAACATGCACTGGATATTTTTGAAAAAGTGAACAAAAACCTGACCACAGAGAACTACAAGTTGACTATAATAGCCGATGGAGTTGCTTCAGCTGCACATTTCATTTCAAAAGAGTCACAATTGGTGGATTCAATGCAGGTCTTTCCTGTGACGGTGAACTTGGGCATGCAAATGTGTGCTTTTGTGATCTGTGATTTTTGACAGTGCTGCCCTTAGAGGGAACATAGAGGTCATAAGCTTGTTGCACCATTCTGTTTTATTTAACCCTACTCTGCCTAAGTCGCTTAAAATGTTTTCCACAAAAGAGACAGAGTTCTCAGACAGCCATGACACAGCAAAGGATTACACAAATATGTCTCTTGACTTATCATCCCATTAGCAACTGTGAACGAACCAGCTTACAGAAACAGACACCTATACTATTGTGACTCACTGGAGCTAGTATATCCCTGGCTTGCTAACATTTTAAGTGTTCGCTCACCAGCTATGGAACTTCACAAACTATTACTGTACAAACAGAGCATATTTCGCGATGGATCAAACTTTCTGCTGAGGTGATGAGGCTTTATATGCAATCTACAGCCAATTAGAAAAGAGCTAATTGATACTGAGGAAGCATTTCGGACTAAAGCCACAAATCTGCTACCTGTACCAGTCGACACACACAACAGGAAATCTATATCCTTATATTCCCATCATCCATTCTCTGTCATCTTTCCCTTTATCATTATATTGGGAAAGAGACAGTCAATAGTTGGATACTTTCATAGCCTCCTTCTTTCAGTCTCTTTCATTAGTATGTATTAATGTGATCATGAATCTGCCTGCCCTCTCTTTCCCTACAGTTACCATCAAAAATGCTGCTCCATCTGTACTCTCTAGCACATTACAACCCCCCCATCTTTAGCCCTCTTCTTCTGGGAAGAAGCAAAGTGGTGCTCACAACGCATACCATTACTTAACAATTACCCTTTCAGATGGAACTGCATGACTATTTATGGTCTTCCTCATTTATTTCAGCCGGGCAGCAAAACGCTGATCGCTTCTGAAATTTCCATTTGTGGCTGTGCTGAAAGTGAATTTATTGTAAGTGTTGGACTCCACACTGTTTGCATCTTTGGGTGTGGCTGTTTGTGTGTGTGTGTGTGTGTGTGTGTGTGTGTTCCATATGAAGAAAGGTAACCCACCACACACAAAACACAGACAAAAATCAACCAATTACAGACATACCTTACATTGTACTGGCCCCGCACTGGCTACCTGGCTGGCAGAAGAACAAACTGATTTATGATGACAGAATAATAAATTAATAATTGGTGTCTCCTTAAAAGTCTACATAAAAACACGCCTAGAGTTGCACAAACTTATAATGATTAGTTTAAAGTAATTTGGGAGTCCAGTGGACTACCTCTGAGGTCTCACTGATTTGTTTTGGTGCTCCACTGCTGCCTGAATTATTGGCTGACTAAGGAGTCTTACAGTAAAGTTTGGATTTACACCCATTATATTTAGGAGTTTCTTCTAACATGGTCATTTAGGAGCAACGTTGAGCCTTAAGATATTTTGTGAATACAGCCTCTGAGGGCTAGTTAGGTGAACTTATGCTTCTCTCCAAATGAGGCGATCTCGCTGCAGAGACACCAATACTAATGATGTGTTTGAGCGCTCCCAGTCTACCTGTAAGGCTGGAAATTTACAAAGTTAGCCCTTTTTTATGTCGCACTGTCAAAACAGAAACACCTCCAATCAAAATAATTTTCTGTCTGTGTTAACTTTGGAGAGATTGAAAGTGAATACTTGACTTGATCAACTTGATCAAACGCACACACAAACACAAACAAAAACAAGCATACAATATTAACAGGATCTACATGTAAAGTTAGAGAGTTGAAGTTGCAGTGTTTAATGTACATTGTACCACAACAGACATGCTCTCTCTCACACACAAACACACACACACACACAAGAATGGAGAGAAAGAGAGAAAGACAGAGGCAGAGGTGTTGCTGTGTCACATGATAATCAGCATCTCTCATGAACCATATGTTTCCCTCGGGGGGGGTTGGGGGGGGGGGGGGGGTCC
>JBCAUF010000253.1:9745715-9771860 GCA_038406115.1 Haemulon aurolineatum
ACGTCAGGCTGTGAGGTTTGCTCACCTCAAAGCTGAAGTGGAATTCATCACACTCTCATCTATGCGGACGTAAGAGCTGCCTGATGTGCCTGAAGTTACCAAAGAGTAAAGAGAAGACTTCTAGTCCTTCTTTCAGCAATCACAAGTTTTTTATTGTCAGCCACAGCATTAGATGATGGGAAATTATTTGAAAATATTACTAGTACAGGTGTCAGTGTTGTGTCATCAGAGTAGTGCTGTACTGTGACCAACACAGACATGAAGAGTATGGTTGGACAGAAAGTTAGAGGTCCATGACAACTGCGGAAGGCAGTCAAGAGGACGTTATTGTGAAAATATTATAGCTTACAGTAGTTGATGTTACATGTTACATGATGTTGCAACAGAGCATGGTACTGGTCAGTGAGTCAGCTGCTAAAGTGAGACAATCTCCTAGCAATGACTAAAACGTGCAAGTTGAAAAATATGCCAAAAAATCACAAAATCCAGAAATCCTCATACGAAATTGGCAAGCCATAATATTCAAAATAATTCAGATTAAGGCATTGTGATTTCACATTAAAAGGTAGGATAATGGTCTCACTCAGTAGGAGTCCAATATGTGGATGTGTTGGTGCATAGAGGCAAGTTGGGGACAGCTAATGGGCATTGTCATCGTAACAGTCCAACAGACTTGTGTGGCTGTACATGGTTCTCGTAGGAGGCTGTGGAGACTGGAATGGTAGCTGACTGCAGGCCAATCAGAGTAACAGGAGGATATCCTCCCATGTTGTTAGACTGTCAGTCTAACACGGAGTGAGCTGACTCCATCTGGGAAGGGTTAACCCACCATGTGTGGTTGCTAGTCAACAGCCCCATGCGTGTGCAAGCAACAGCGTCCTTCCCACGTGTTCCTCAAGAGAGGCACTGGAGCGGCAGATTCTTTCTCTTTTCCTCAAACAGTTGTCCATGTCTTGTGCGAAAGCTGTATTCGTAAGTCACTGCGACACTGATATTTGTTGCCAGTGAATCGCTTGGGAAAGATGCTTTACAGTAGGTGAATATAAGCATATGAGGCCTATCATGGTATTCTTGTGTCCCAGTTTATTCCTTTGCATATGCCTTTCACATGATTTATGTTCACCCACTTTAAGATTTACTGTAGTTTTATTTCTAGAATCCACATTTTGTAAAATTAAGTTTCTAGGAAAAATATCATGCCACAATTGAGCAATAATGAATCTAGAAATGAAGCCATATAACCATATATGAGAAAGCATCTGATTCTCGCCCTAAACAAAATCTGGCTGAATCTGAGTCATTGTGAGGATAAAGGACGAACCATTCACCATAACAGTTTAATGTCAGTCAGTGAGAATGAACAGCTCGTAAACATCCATTGTGATAATCATTATTTACCAATACAAAAGAAAACAAAGTACATAATGATGTATAAATGCATTTTCCAAATGAAGACAACAACATCCAGCCTACATTCACATATTCATTAACCAGAGTATGGTATGTGGGGAGAAACATAATTATCATGATAACATGAGCCTAGTGGATAGATCGCGTATCATCAACCAGCTTATGCGTGCAGTGTGTCTCAACCTTTCCCTCTCTATGACCCACACTGAAGGGGATGTCTCTCATATCTCCAGTCTATAAGTGACAGAACAGCAGCACAGCATCATTTGCTCCATATGGTCCTGTTGTATTGAGGGTGTAAATCTAGCAAGAGTCCCTCTGCAACAACAGTTTGGTTGAATTACGGCGTCTGGGATTTGAATAGCCTGGTGTAGTCTTTGAATACCAATAAATGTAAGTGAAGCTATAGAGCCATGATTTCTCCCTTAGTGTCTTGTAATTGCCTTTTCTGGATCACCATTTCTGAGTACTCTCTCATGAGTTTTAACTCATTAACTATGTATGTCAGCACACATGGGCATTGTGACATGTGAAATGAATGTTGCAACGTTAGTGATCTCATTCACTATCTTAAAATATCAGACTGTAAAGTCTACAACAAATTGAAGCTTCACTGGTTACTTTATCGATATGCTAGATTATTCTCTGATCAGAGAATTGTAATAACTTTGGTGAACCTAACCTTTTCATTTAGTGCCATCAACAGGTTTAAACTAATTTATATTTTAATATAGTATATATTTTTAGAAATACCTGAAAAACTAGTCATTCTCACCATTACTTGTGTTTAGTGCTCGAGAGAAAGTCAGCAATCTAACATTTGCATTTTGCTGAAAGACTGTGCCTAAGTACGGCCTCACAGAGCTGCTAGTGTGGTGGCGCTCTTAGTCTTTTTGTTAACAAGTTCTGTCACGGCGGAAAGTGCTTTAGTTTTACAAGAAATGCCCTGTGCATAGCCTAACAAAATGCAGATATGAGAGCTCTAAAGGGACATCTGCACTCTGTCTCCCCCCTTAGCTGAGAACTGAGGAGCCCATGAGGGATGAGTGCAGTTAGATCTTTCTCATTAAGTCAGCTCAGGGGCTTCTCCAAATGGCCAAGTGGACTGTGCTGGGTCTTGCTGTCGCCAGCTGCTGCTGATTGGCTGAAACCAATGTATCTGTCTTACAACCCCGTTTTACATAGAGATTGATTTTGCATGTCACACTCTGGCCTCAGTGTGGTGTATACAATTTACTATTTGTAATCTATTTTATTTATGGGGTTCATGCAGGGATTGTGCCAATTTTAGTTACCATTACTGAGGTGGAAAGGATAGGCTGTCACAAATACCTTTTTTTTGAGCTCCAGAGCTGCAGAGGTGGTTGTTGGCAGCAAGTATTCAAATATTTAAGGGGCATAACTTAACAACACATGTTGAGGATGTCAGCAATGTCAGGTAATCAAGGCTATTAACACCACAATTAAAAAGTATAATAATCGTACAATAATGTGCTTATAAAGTATACATTGCAGTTCACCTTGATAGCTTCTATTTAACGAAAAAAATTGAATATTTGTGTCCAACCCGTATTGGTTACATTTATTTCGTGTTTGTTAGTATTATAAGTAGCAGCAGTCTCAAGGATCAAGGGCCTGCCAGCAAGGCACTCATTGTACTGCTGGTGCTGTTTTACAAGGGTCACCAAGTGTGAGAGTATTGCTTCTCTTAGTCTTCAGGTGGAGCTGGGTAGTTGTCAGGTTGGGTAAGGTGGATGTAGCCTATCCTGGATTGTTCATTATTAAGTCTATGCAAATTCTTAGTCCACTTACTGTATGTGCTGAGGTAAGTGACTTGGCCAATTAAAACTGATAAAGGAAAGCTCCAGAACAACTTCAACTCAAACATGATACTGAAACACGAAACATGATAATGATGATGCTGCAAACTCGGTAATGAGAGGCTGCATTTGATCAACTCTTTACATTGTGTTGCATTGTAACTGATTTAAGTATGAATAAAGCATTAGTTGTGTTCTCCTCTTTTGCACACACAGGGGGAATGAGTGCATTATCTTTTGTTGTGGTAAAGGCCCACGTCTTTGTGGGCTGTTCCTTGTTGTTCTGTGGTCAAGGAACTGGAGCAGAAGCTCAGAGCGCTCTAATTTCACACCGTGTTGTTCAGAAAATAAGTTCGGTGTGCTTGTATATGGGTTTGCGTTTCTGTTTAAGTGTGTCTAAGCATGTGTAAAATGGAGAAAATGTGTGTGCGTGTGTGTGTGTGTGGCACGCAGTATGTGTGGGCTGCCTCACGTAGAACTGGTGTGGTAGTGAGCGTCTGTGCGAGAGATTATGTGTGTGAGATCGTGTGTTTATGTGTGATGCGAGGAAGAGAGTCACGCACGTTTGTGAGTATGTGTGTGAGCGTGTGTTTAATTCCTGTTCTGTACGGATGGCTAATTCCCTCAGACTTTGGTGTGATAGTCTGATTAATGACCCAGAGCCCGACTTAAAACAGCAGGCGACAGGATGAGGGCACAGACACCTTCGCTTCCTCTCATCGCTCTCTCTTTGGATTTGTTTTCTCTTTGTCTTTTTCTTCTTTTCTTCTCCCTCTCTCTTTTTTCCTCTGCTGTATTTCGAACCATTACTTTTCCCTCTCTGCCTTACTGAATGCAATTCTCTGTTTCCTCTACCTATTTCCCTCTTCACTACCCTTCTCCTTTCTTTTTCTTATTTACTTTCCCCTTCCTTCTTGTTTGTCTCTTCTGAATTGACCCTTTGTCTTTTTTCCACTTGTTCTAACCCTTGGTCTACCCCCCTCTCTTTTTTCTTGAGGGTCAGGCTGGTGTATTACACAATATTTTTCAGATCTTTTTATGTTTAGGCTTTGTCCAGTTGTTGGACTCATTTGACCAGGATGTAGTGATTCTATTTCTATCCTATCCTGGAGAAAATCAGGTGGGAATCAATCATTCTAGTAGTTCTGCATGACTTGCACTATAGCACTGTCATGCAAGTCTTACCTTGGCTGGTCCAACAGTTGTGGTGGTGTACTGTCTCTGCAATAGGCCAGAGTCCGGTTTTACAGCACATGAACCCTGCATGGCATCCACCGATGGATTTGAGTATGTGGTCTAGTCAATCCAGAGTGCACAGGCTTAGTGCACCACCTCAGTTTATAGAGCAAACTGGATTACTCTTCTTCAAAGTTGCGTGAAGAAAAGGGGCTTAACCCACTCTTCTGTTTGATCAGTTCAGTGCTGTCCTTCCTGCAGCTCCTGTTTGATAGATACCTTTTGCATTCCACTATGAAGCTATACAGGTCATAGAATAAGGTCTTCTGGTGTTCAGGTCCTTGCCTGGGCTATATTACCCTCGTTATGGTGTCTGTAAAGACAGCTTTGTGGTTGGGAGTGGCTTTACATTTCACAGGCCCCCTCTATTAATGACTGAAAACATCAGATATCCAGTTTAAAACTTGATTTTTTTTTTCCCCTATCCTTTAACTGAGGGGAAATTAAACTAAAATGCACAGATTGCACAGTTCTTTATTTGCCAATTTAGGTGTTTCTGGATTACTCTCCAGGACAGTGCTCAGTGGATCCAAAGAGTGCCATATATATGTACACAAAGGGCCTGATTTACTAAGATCTCAGATAAGAGGCACTAGATTGTTTGTGCGCGCCAACAGATTGCACACGCTATTGGTTTGCGTGTTGCAGGTGATCTACTAAGATGGGAGCAAACGTGGTGGAGACCACCATATTTAAATGAGGTTTTTGCGTGTGCTACTAGTTTTTACCATGGAGAACATTGACATTGATATTGAATGAATTACTGCAGCAACAGGAAAATCAGTCGACAGCACTTAAAAACGGATTACAGTCAGTGTGACGCGCACACGGTCAGTTGGGACACTCGTGCCATCGTTACGCACACCGGGCAGGTGGTCAGTGGGAGGACATGAACACCAGTTATGCACTGGTGGACACCAGCGCAACCTGCGACAACAGCGAAACTGCTTTGACAAAAAGATGTCCAAAAATGTTGACGCAAGCAGAAAAGATTCGTTCTCTGCATCACCTTTCGTTGTGCCGATGCCTCGTCCTTGTTACAAAAACCGCAGCCCTTTGTGCGCAAAGCTGTGCCAGTTAATACATGCCTTTCAAACATGCTAAATAAAGATGAAAAAATTAGTGGACGCAATCAGTTGCCGGTTTGGTAAATCACATTGCATGCGCTATTTTAATCTGTTTGCATCTACTCCTCCCAGTATTTTGCGCGGCAGAGACGCCCATATTTACATATCAGGGCAAACACGCTAAATGGATTGCATCTGCTATTTTAACTGTTTGTGGGACGCTATCCTCCTTGCGTCGGTTAGTAGATCAGCTTCAACATGAGTTTGTGTGTGCAATCAGGTTTGCACTCATTTTTTAAAAGCCTGATAGATGAAGCTGTTCCTCAGTCAGCTGGTTCTTCTGGACTCTGGCTCTTCTCAGCTTGCAGAGCTTTGGTGAGCTTTTTTGACCAGAGATGTGGTGTTGGTGCATGGTCCAGGAGGGGTCCTCTGTGATGTGCACACCCAGGAACTTAGTGCTGCTTACCCGCTCCACAGCAGCACCGTTGGTAGTCAGAAGAGGGTGCTGGGTGCACGCTCTCCTGTAGTCCACAACAATCTCTTTCATCTTCTCCACGTTCATGGATAGATTGTTCTCGAACTACAAGGCCAGGTGTCTGACCTCATTCCTGTGGTTATTCTCATCATCGTTGCTGATCAGACCCACCATGGTTGTGTCATCCGCAAACTTGATGAGGAGGTTGGAGCTGTGCTGTGTTGTGCAGTCGTGGGTCAGCAGGGTGAAGAGGAGGGGGCGAACGTCGAGCAGGAAAACCCGGCTGTATGTTCGCTTCTGGACATGGAGAAAAGACACAAAAACATGACAAAGAACACGTAAACACCATGGTGTCAGGATAGAGAGAAGCCTCAGCGTGTACACGCGACGCCATCTTGGTGGCCATCATGCATTTATTAAAACCTTCTTGATTTTTAATGTCCTTGTAATATTTTCTATATATGACTCTTTGGCACCACCACTATGTTTTTATTCCATTTGTGTCTTTATATTTTTTGTACTCTTCTTTCCTTCTATTTATTTGTTTCAACCTGTTTCCAAGTGTCTTCTCTTCATAATTGTAGATGGTGGAGTCCAACATGGCACTCATCAGTGTAGAAAGTGAAAGTAGCAGTGAAGATGAACGCCTGAGGAAGCAAAGTAAATAATTTCAGCAGACAGCAGTTTACCTGTTGATGCCAGCAACCGATTGAAAATAAATGGGCCATTTTTCCATGTTCTTCTCCTGATAAAGCTTAATGTGTCCAGCTGAGGAACCGATGTGCACATCATTTGTTCTTGTATATAAACAAGTGTGTGGGCATGGCAAGTATGGGTATGTATACCTGTGTGTCTAAGTGCAATTCTGTTGAGATTGCCTGTGGATAACTGCCTGTGGCAGTTTGTGATTACTGTGTACTTCGTTCTCTCCATCCCTCTTTACCTCTGTCCTCCCTACACTCAATCACCCAATGTGAGCCCACACGTGTACAGACACACACACATACATGTGCATCCACAGAACCTTTTAACTTAAATTGTCCACATCGTCGACCTTCTGTCTTTCATTAGAAGATCAAGGACACCCTTGTGCTTGTGTGGATGCAAGACAACATGCCACTCATTTGTTTACTCCATTCCTTCATACTAGTTTAATCTTGTAAGTGAAAAAAGGTAAAAAAAAAAAAAAAAAAACAAGGGGAACACCAGTTCATACAGGTGAAAACTGGAATAAAGTTTTCTTTACTAAGAGTAGGTCTGTAGTTTTCCATTGTCACCGTCACCTTCCTGCTCGTTTCTTTGCACACTGTTTAAAAGATGACAGAGTTAGGTAAATCCCAAGTCCATTAAAGGAATCCCCCATTTCCTGGAGACCAAAAATGATCAGTACTCCAAGGTCGATCAAATATACACAAGCCCACACTGGCTGGCTCACTCTAACACAGAAACACATAACACATACTGTAGCATTTGCCAGGTTGTTCGCTTCATGTTAATCACAGCGCAGTTTATGTATATAGTTTTTAATCATTGCCCCTGTCAGCACAAACACATCCACACACACAGTGGCTTGCTCATACTTGTGTGGATCTTACTTATTTACCTACACAGCTATGCCAACTCTCGCCCACAATATTTATTTATGTACCCAATCCCTCCCTGTTAAGTTTTCAATACATATGTGTTAAGTGCTTTAAACAGCAACAACAGAAAAAAAATAAAAACATGCACACAAACAGCAGAAACGTCCCACAAGTAAAACGAGATGGTTGGAATGAGGCCAGTGATGCAGAGAAAATGGAGACAGTGTTCGAGGACTACTATGTTGTGTGGGATATTCATCTCTAATCTCAGTCTGTTTTGTTTCTCTTCCTGCCTGCTGTGCCTCAAAAGGATGGGCGCCATGCATATGGATGAGTTAAGTGTTAAAGCTTGTCCATTGGATGGATCACAAGTTGCTGACTCTTGAAAATGTGAGCAGGTTATCTGCACACTTGAACATATAAAAATGTATTAGAATATAAGAGTAACCCGTATATTTTTCACCCTCTTCCCTATGTATCCATTAATCCAGTCAGGTTATGAAAATGACTTTAATCATGCTTAGTCACAGTGTAGTGTAAAACACTACACTTGTGATTATATTTCTGATGTAGTTTGAATGGACTCTAAATGTAATGGGATTTAATGATGTAACTCTCGTGGAACTGCGTGGCAACTTGTAAAGCAGCTAAACTGAGCATATGAACCTGAATAACCTGCATAATATTGTGTATGTAATCAAAGATGTGTTATGATTGTGAAAATAGGATTCACCTATGTCATGTGATCTGGTAAAAGGGTATTTGAAGACAGAGCGAGTCAAGGTCGAAAAACAATCTGGAGACAGGACCTCAATTGTAGACAAAACACCAATTAGCGAAAAGGTTGGAGGAGACAGAAGTCTGGCTATAGACTGATAAGAGTCTATATGAGTTTGTTAGTTGGGAACTGATGAGGAGGGCTCGTTAAAAAAAGAGTGACGAATATTTCTCACTGTAACAAGATCATGCACTAGTAAAACCACCTGTGTTATCTGATCAGTAGTGAAGCGCTAGTGTGATCAACGAGAAATAATGGTGGCAAAGAGTGACTGTGGAAAAGAAAAAAATATAAAGTCTGTAGAAAGTACCCTGAACCCTGGACATATTGGTGTCACAGGATTAGAAGATGAAGTAATTCTACCTGCCCTTCTAGGGGGCGGATGCGAACTCAGCAAATCATAATAGTGTAAACAAAAGTATGTTTGGACCAGCCTCTAGGGGGCAAAAGGTGTGGAAATTTGCTATAAGAACGAATGTAAGTTTCATTTTAAGCTCAGGGAGCGCTTGGACTGTGCCCTGTGTACATGGAATTTGTTCTCTCCTTTGATACTGGTATTACAGTGTTGCCACAACATCTTGGACTCGTGTTTGAAGATTCGTAAGACCTGTTTGAAGGTGTTTTGGAGCCATTTTCCAGCAAAATTTTTGACCAATTTTGTAGAAGATTTTGAAGAAGTTTTTGATCAATTGAACACCTTTAAAGCCTGATTTTGATCCATTGGCCTGAGACTTGGGTCCAGAAAATCCCACCACAACAGTTTTCATGATCTGTTTCAATATATTACTGAATTAGTCTTGAAGTGGTCAGTAGAAATCTTGAACTACACCTCAGTAGCTGTTGTAATGACAGTTTCAGGCGCAGCCAGCTATTCAGATAAAGGTCAGCAAAATGATCTGGACTTCTTGTTTAAATGTTCTACATTCAATAACATGTCCTTACATGCTTAAAAAAAACAGCTCAGAATAAAAATCCCTCTCAGTCTATTTCAGAAAGTAACCTTGCATTCAAGTCCGTATCCAAATCCCACACAATAAATACAGCCTAAAAGGAAAAAGAGACCACAAATCCAGTAATTCTTTATGTGTTCTGTATGATAGACAACATTTCAGGTTTTGTTTTCTTGTATTACACAAGTCATTATTTTCTAGTTTTGATAATCTTCCTCCCTGCTTTAGGCAGAATATCCCATTTGCTTTCCCTCACACCCTTTTCATGATTTGTGGGTGAGAAACAACATATTCATTACTTGGACAATGCGGCATTTGTGGACAGACAAACAATGATAGAGTCTGTGATGTCATGCCAATGTATAGCCTCGAGGTACTAAACTGCATGGGAGGCTGACTTTGTCGGCATGCAGACGTGCCTCCCAACAACAGCATGAACGTCATTACCAGGGGTCATCTACAGTAGCAACTCAAATTCAGGAAACAAAGCCTGTGACACATGTCAAAATCTCATTCTCGAGGCGGGGGGGAAATATGGGAATTGAAAAAAGTTTGAGGCTGAAGGGGATAGTTTTTGGGGTTGTATGAAGCACTTATGCGTAGTCACTGTATTACTTACAGTGGATCATGGTCAGCATGTACCCAGTTTGGAGCAGATGGGAGTACCAGTACGGTATGTATGCTGTTTATTGCAGTGAAGAGTGCAATAGCGTAAGAATATTGTACACTGCTTTACCTTGGCATCAGATAGCCATTCGTGGTTGGAAACTGAAGCGCTACAGTAGTTGCAAGTTAAATTGCTCTCTCCCATGCACCTGCCTCCCTTGATAAAAACACAAATTTTACCTTGCAGAACAGGGGAGTTGCCGACTCATCATTGCCATCATCAATTTGCTTGTTTGAGTTATTTTGTAATTTTGGTCTTTTTAAGGGTTATTTTGGATTTACTGAAGCACAAACTAATGAACCAATCGAGGCAACAGCAACAATTTTTGTGGTCTGCGAGGTAATATTAGTGTTTTTGTCAAGGGAGAGAGCAACTGAACAAACATTTTAGTTGGTTCTCCAAACTCGGGGCATGCTTAAAACCTGACCTATCACTTGAATCTGCTCTTCACCAGTCATGACTCATTCTGTCTTATTTATGGCTGGTAATAAATGAATAGATTAATAGATAAAATGATAAGCATGTCCTGCGTCATCAAGTTTGAATTAAAACACCAAGAACCAGTCTGTTTGCTTGATAAAGAATGCTGCTCCATTCCCCCAACTCAGAGGCAAAGAACTGTAGTAAAATAGGTCAAATTATTTCCCAAATCATTTTCCATCTGAGACATTTGTCCTCTGCAGTTTGGAGTGGGCACCAGGCTGCACACAGCTTCGGGGCAGAGCTTACAGATGCTTACTGTTCTAAACCTCTTTCGCCAGAGGGCCAGAGGTGTGTGACAGACTGTGAACAAAGCATGACAGTCTTTTAAGAAGAGCCACAAAAGACGGTTGTTACAAAACCAGGAGAGCTGCCTCTGCTGGCACATTGAAATCCTCAAAGATACAGATATGGGCTGTATGGATAAAGGATGTGTCAAGCCAGATGACCCAGGTGTATGAGAGAGCGCTGGAGAGGGAAGAGAAGTGGATGGTTTAAAGAGATGGACATCACAGGAAGAACAAACAACGTGACAAAAATGAGTCATAACTGCGGTCTCTACATCCCAGAAAAGGGCAGGTTCCTCCAGCAAAACAGTCATTGCGCACACACACACACACTCTCACGCACACAATATCTTTTCAACTCTTCCTTCCTGAGAGGTTTGCTTCTTAAAATGACACACTCCATATTCAGTCCCACTTGAAGCGATTCGCTCCCTCAGTCATACACACACACTTTCAAAAATTAGACACTCAACGCAATTCAGCCGCTTTGACTCTGTGTGTTCTATTATTCTTTACTTCTTTCCCATTTTACCCGGCACTCGTTGGAAACCTTTGCTCAGGGAAACTAAATCTGTAATCAGCTTAGTCGTGTTGATGCATCAGACATTTTTAATCAGCAGTATTGAAAAAAGAGCAGCTCAACACTAAGACGCTTGGCAAAAGCAAATGCACCGAGGGGAGAGGAGCGCATGGAGAGATGAAGAGAGGACAGTAAATGTTCATTTTTTTAAATGCAGCTATCTATGTATCCCTCTATTTAATGAGCAAATCAGAAATGCCTTTAGAAGGTGTGAATGTTGTTCTTTGTAATGATTTTACTAGATTCTTTCTTGAAGAAACCAATGAAAAAAGAAGAACAATTCAATAAGAGTGATTGTAGAATGGCAATGCAATCAACCAAGTTTAGCTTGAATTAGAGCTATTGGTGGGTCAATCAGGCCCAGTAATGCCATAAATGGAGCTATAGTTTTTTCTCTTTACATGCATGAACAGAAATACATTGAGACTTGGTTATTGACTGCTCTCTGACTGCAGAGAGAGCAGACTGATCATTTATGTTGTTTCTCAGTTCTCAGTGAGATGAGAGACCCTGTATTTTTAAGGTAAAAGTGAACATGTGCTGTGTTTAGAATTTGCTATGGTTGCATTTTCTCCGCATCTTCCGTGGTTATAATGCACCCCTCACTTGCTGGGTGAAAAAAAGAGATATTCATAATCATACCCAAATCCCTAGCACTAATTTCGAATTTTATCACACATCCAAAAAAATACCCCTTTGAAGCAAGCAAATGCCTCTTTGCATTGTAAATGCAGAAGGAAGTTAGGACCACCACAGCAAAACAGCATCTCTCCAGCTTCAAACAGCATCACAGGGATCCAATTTTACTCCCTGAGATAATTATTCAGCACTATAGCTATACCATAAACTTTTGTTGACATTTTAGACTTTTTCTTTAAGTACACAGTATCATCTCTCTCTTCCAAAGACAAACAGAGGATAAACTAGCCTGATTTTACTTGAAAGAGTTGAACGACGAATTAACATTTGCTTTTTACGTAAGCAAATCCAGCAAGACAAACTGTACATGCAAAAATTCCAAATCTTCACAATATGAAGAAGTCAGAGAGAAAAGTGGCCAAAACGTGGCCAGGAAGAAAGTAAACAGAAAATGGATGGATTAGAGAAATGTTTCTTCATCCTGCCTCTGTCAAGAGGGGCCTTAAAGGGATAGTTCAACATTTTGGCAAATTCGCCCATTGCCATAATCTCTATAGTCTTACCGGTAGGTTTAGGTGCAAGCTTTTTTTTTTCGATTGGGGGGTGGGGCAGAGACACGAGCTGCTACCGAGCCTAATGATACTTTTCCGGCTTTCCCTCTAAACTCATCAAATACACAATCTAACAACTCCAAAATGCTCTCCTGGACAAGTTGTGACCTGCACATTCACCACGCTATGAAATGAAATATGAAATAATATTATTATGTAACATTATGACACATGAAGCAAATACTCTTAACTGCTTTCTTCAGTAAACCACTGGGAGGAGTGACAAAGTGCGCACCTCAGGCAGTGCCGTAGGTTTTGTTGACAGAGCTGCACTAAACGTGCGCTTCTGAAATCACTCCGCCCAGCAGCCACGCCTGGAATGTAGTTCCTGCTTTGCATTTGCCTCGAAAACAACTCCGTCTTGTAATGTTCCATTATTATTTCATGAATGTGCAGGTCACAACTTGTCCATGAGAGCGTTTTGGAATTGTTGGATTGTGTATTTGATGAGTTTAGACTGAAAGCCGGAGAAGTACCATTAGCCCCCCAATCTAAAAAAAAGCTTGCACCTACAACTAAAGTTAACGAAGTATCCGCTAAGACTATGGGGATTATGGCAACGGGCACATTTGCTAAAATGCTGAACTATCCCTTTAAGCCAAACCCAACAGGTGGGGTATATCCATAGGCGCCATCAACATCATGCTTGCGGGACCCATTCTGATTCTGCCTGTGTGTGGATGTGGAAAGACTGAGAGAGTGGGCAGGGCTGGGTAAAAAAGTATAAGGTTGCAATTAAACACCATTCTCAGCCATCCTGCAGTTTGTCCAAAGCGTCTAAGTTCAAAGTTCCATTAACATTATTATTGACTGTCATAAAAACTAACAGCACAATTACTCGATTACTGTTCTCAAGTATAGTGTTCAGGTACTTTGATTTGCTTTATGTGAGTGTTTTCATTACACTACACATTTCACTGCACATCAGAAGTAAATGTAGATACTGTATACGTACTTGATTACATTTACTTGAAGATTCAGGTTATCAGTACAAAATATGGAATACAAAAATATGATCCAATAATATGTAGCCTATGCAGTGTTGGTCTGGGCTTAGCCCCAGACCTTGTCTCCTCCTATAAACTCTCCTGGGTATACCCACAATATGATGCTATGGTGTAACAGAGTGTGATGAAAAAAAATAATAAAATGCTAAGTCTTTCCCGGTAACTTATCTAATGAATCACGTTTCTAGTCATGTTTTAATTCTTGCTTTGTCTCTGTAAATCCCTTTGCGTCTCATGTGGGATAAAGAGCTAAATTAATACGTGACCTATTGAGAAAATGAAGCAAAAAGAACTAAGCACATGATTTAAATTACAGTCACACTTTATTTGGATAGTCCACACACAGACAATTTACAGAGTTTTTGTAATATTTAGTTAAAAAATTGTTGAGGTTCAACAATTCACCTGTTGTACTTATTGATAGGGCTAAACTACCATTCAGCAACAATTAGGGGCAAGTTTGGGATTAGGGTCAGGATTTTTGTTTGCTGAAAGTATATTTCTATACACGTTGAGCATTATAATGTTCATTAGAATTCTGAAATGTCACAAATACTCCATTAACCCTCTGTGGGCAGACACAGTCAAGGGGCAGCACAGCTGCGCTGCACCAACGGGGTGTGTCCAGGCTCACTTTGCAAGTTTCGTGCACGGCGCAGTCCGGCGCAAGTACTCCCCTTTCCCACCTCTGTCCCTCCTACTAGCGCAAGTGGGAAAGAAGGAGGAGAGAAGGCGTGGAGTGGGTTTAACACAGCCGAGCCAGATCTTCACCAATCAAAGGAGCTCCTTTCCTCACCTTTAAATGCAGCGTGGTGAGGTGTACTGCCAGTTTCTTAATTTCACCGTGAGCAAAGGAGACAGCAGCAGTGTCAGATGCCCAAACTTCTCCAAGGAGAGATGTGAACTTTAATTCTGCGTCACAGTTTCATCTGTGTTCATTCAGTCAGTCATTGTGATTATGTATTGCATTAAACTGTACCTGAAACTGTGGAAAGCTGCCTGTGAGGTCTTGGTGACATGTCGCATTGTGTGTCGGTCAGCCAAACTGCCACTGCGCAGGCTGCGCTTTGCCTTGCGGGTTTGAGTTGCCAAGCTTTTGGCGCACCTTCGGCGCAGCTTTTTGGCACGAAACTGTCACTGCACCAAGCTGAATCTGTGACACCTCCCCCTGCTGAGCCTCCAGATCCATCTTGGCGCACCTCGGTCTACCAAACTGCCAAAATGACCTTGCACCGTGTTGCGCTGCACG
This sequence comes from Haemulon aurolineatum, assembly GCA_038406115.1. NCBI lineage: Eukaryota > Metazoa > Chordata > Actinopteri > Lutjaniformes > Haemulidae > Haemulon > Haemulon aurolineatum. The sequence goes on from JBCAUF010000253.1 coordinate 9,760,555, forward strand.
AAACTTGCACTGCGCAGGCTGCGCCATCCTACACCATCATGTGCCATGCCAAGAAACCAGAGCCCAAGGTGTTTCCTGAAATTACTTTGGGTGAGCTGAGATATTGGGAGTTTTTTTGGTTTTTTTTCAATGTTTCACAGAGGTGATGGAAATGCATTTTACAAACTGGATCATTAGGTTTAGTGCAGCTATCAAAAGACATCCACTACGGCATCACCTACAAAGAACTTGGTCCCAACATTTATAGCAATGAAAGATGAGGGAGGCAGATGTTGAAACAAACAACAACAAAAAGGGGAGTAAAATTAATCATATAATGCATTAACTTAATATTGCTTAAAGCCTAAGCCTAGCTTTGGGGTGCAATGTTCCTTGCATCGATCCTCCACCTCTGGCAAAGGAACAGCCACATTGGTGTCGTAGTCAGATTAGGTGGGTAGATTTCACCATCTGCATTTTCTCTACCTGCATGTAATAAAGAAGGGAAACAGAGTTAAACTCAGCTCTTTGACGTTGGGTCTGAAGTGTGCACAGTTGACCTCGAGCATCCATCACGCTGCTACTTGATCATTTATTTTATTCACCACTTCATTGTGTATATGATGATTAATTCTTCCCTCACCTTCACTTGTCATTCAGTGACAACAGACAAGGACAGCGCATCCCTGGATGTCTATGAGTCTTATTCTATATCATCCCATTCATCTCTTCATACCTCTCAGTGACACACTCCTCCATCTGTTCTCATTAAGCCAAAGCTGGAAAGAGGAGAAAATGAAGTCTACTTCCTTTCAATTTAGGGAAATGGCTAATTTCCACAAATAGAAATTACACCAAGCAAACCAATTCACTAGCTATAATATGATGCATGAGTCCTATTCCACATCACACTGACCTTATCCGATCATCTTTCAGCTAACTCCTCCCTTCCTCCAGGGAACAAGGTCAAAACAGCAGTTTGTCCTTTTTCCTGAAAGTGGCTGCTCTTGCAATACACTAGAAGACAAATATTTGTTTTATCCCCGGTCTTCCTCAATTTGAAACCCTTGAGAGGTTATTAAAAACGATCCAGCAACAGAGCAGTTTCCGTTCAACACACACAGCACACAGTTCGGACCTGATGAACTTTGACTCGCATGGCCATTTGCACAGCAGACTACCAGGCTCCAATGCGGCGGAGCCTCCTATCATGCCAGTAGACACGTCATCTGACGTCATCCTGGTTCACCCTGATGTGTGTCCAGCAGTGCATTGCACCCGAAGCATCTCCATATAGGCAACAAGTGTGCATGTGACAACCTTCCTGTCTATAAACTCTGGGTATGTAACCAAGGCAGTTACTATGCAATAGCAGTGCAAATCTGGATGCATTGTTTGGATGTGCACGGATACTGTGCCTTGAACAATGGAGAAAAACTGTGAATTGCTGAATGTTCAGTCGTATCTGAACATTCATATACAGTACACCTTGCTGCATTCAATGGAATTAACTCCTTAGAGTGGCATCAGGCCCTCCAATGTCCATGAATCTGTTCAGAAATCACTTACTCATATATGTATGTGAAACCAAATTTATTTTCATCTATGCCTCCTCCAATTTTATATACAACCTCCAGTCATTTGATAAGGGCCAATGCCATCCTGACTTGTGTTTTTCAGCCAGACCCCCACCAGTTTCTAGTGTTCATTACTTAAATTCACTATAACACTTTTACTTTTTCAATTGTATTTTACCATTTGATTTATTCAGATACTTTTTAAAAATATTTGCTGTTTTGGCATTGGCTAAATTTTTGTTTGAGTATAAATGGCAGTAAAAAACAATTTAATGGACAAAATGAGGCAGATTAGATGATTATTACAATCATGTTTATTACTTATTACATTTGCTGTGAGCCAAACCCACTTCAGGTATAAATCCAAAAAAGTACAGTACAGTAATCAGAACATCCGTGAGACATACTGAACTGCAAATATGCTTATGGAGTCCAAATCTGAAATCAGTCCGTCCAAATATGGTGCCGTTCAGTAATTATGCTCATCATTACCAGAGCTGCTGAATCGAAAAATGACAAAATTATAAAAATAATAAAACTGTTGTTAATGTAGGTCACAGTGAATAAGCTAAGTGAGCTTGCATACAAGTCTGTCTTGATTTTAAAAGCTAAAGTGTAAAGGTGATAATGGCTGCACATCCTATGTCTTGGTAACTAAAAAGACTAAACGTGGGCTTTCCATATCAGTTAAATTATGTTTAACTACTAATACTATGAAGTTCTGGGGTGATGTACTAATGGACTTTTGTCTCTAGATAATTCCTCAAAACTAAATTATTCTAAATATAGTCTGTGGGAACCAATTTGACCTCCTGCATCTGAGGATTTAATCTCTCTTGTGTGTGACTGAATGTCTATATTGGAACTAGATTTCCCTCAAGGCAGTTTTCATTAGTCCACAAACCAGTCTCTCAATTCTGACTTCATAATCTCTCTGAAAAAAAAAAAAAAGACCACACACACACACACACACACACACACACACACCTATTTTCTTAATGACCAGTCAACAATCAGCTTATTAATTAGCACAAGCTGGTCCTTGCACTGACATTTTAAACTTGAAGTAGATTAAAGCTGTAGTCTGCAGTGTTGGAAAACTAGCAAGAGAGCTAGTGAGATTTGAACGTCGCACTTCCTCCAAGTCCCTCCCCCCTGCTCCCCCTCCCGTCAGTGATTCTTCCGGCAACACCGAGACATTTGCTGTGCGCACTCACGCAGGCGGGGGCGGGATGCAGAACTAGACCTGAAGGCACGTGATTGGTTCTTTACTCTCCTTACCGCTCGTTCCGAGGGTCGCGGATTGGTCGCAGTTTTCTCACTATTGTGGCTGCCACAGAGCTCCGTTCTTTTCCGTTCCTTTTCCTGATGACATATTGTACTGATTCCTCTGAAATTTGACAGGCCATTTCCCCCAGTATAAGAGAAAGTGCCTCTGAACAACATTACAGACCCTAACTTTAACTGGTTCCAAATTTATTGTGTGTATGTTTAAAAAATATACACACACAATGAATAAGCTGCAAAAAAAAGGACAGCGACAGGAAGAAGAGCCCTCATATGGTCAGCTGTTAAATGTTGAAGTGACACATCCACCTTGGCCTGGTTGCCCCACCCGGCAGAAGTGTTCTTCACAAAATAGGCCTAATAGCACTATTATGCTCTGTGAATATGCAAGCCAGTGTTGCACTACAGTATTGTTCTCTCTTTCTGAATTGTGACTGGTTGTCCTTGACGATGAATGGGCGTGAGCAGACTTCACATAATTGTTCTAACAGGGGGAAGTGAGGTGAGGGAGAAGTTGAAATAAGGCAAATGAGATGCTTGACGTCTGTTTTCAGACAAGGTTGTGTTTAGTTTTGCTTCTTGTGTGCTTAAAAATGATCCCCACACCCCCACAATAAACTATACAGTGCGCATATAAAAATGATTCCAAAAAACATTTCCGGGACCTTTTTCAATTTCCATGGAATGATGCTATTATATTTCTTCGCTTCCACTCATCAGTAGCCTGATGAAAGCAGGCTGCCTCTTCTTGTATCATTCAGTGTCACCAAATCCCTTCTCATTTTGAAAGTCTTCAGTCTTTCATTACCCTCTCCGTGTGCCCCTTTATCATATTTTTCTCTCTCTTCCCAGACTTTTGTGTTTATTTTTCTTGCTCTGCATGAAAAGGAGTCATCCTCCCTCCATTTATCCCGCGCATTTTCTTTCTCTATCCCAGTCAACTGCTCACCTCACTTCCTCAGTCCGTTTTTTCGTCACCTCTGTGTCCGACTCCTCTTCACATTGCTGTTGTATCCCCAGTTTCCCCTCCACCTCCCGCAATAATTTTTCTGCTTGCGCACATCACTGCAGCCTATGCCCCTCTCTTCCTGTACCTCCCCCTTTCTTTTTCTGTTTCTCTTTAGCTGTCTGGATTTGTCCTTCCCCTAATCGCCTGTCTCATTTGAATGATGGGCGTCTCCGTCTCAACTGACAGCCGAGGTCAGACTCATTCTCACTGTGCCATGGTGTTAAATAGCATTTTCTGGTTAACTCCAGGGGATGTCTGAAATGCTTCTTGTTATGTAATTAACCAGTTGAGTGCTGTGGTTTCATGGGCATATTGATCATGGGTGTGGCTGCCATGCCTTGACAAAACTCTTGAAGGTGATTTGAGTTTTTGGCCCGAAATATACAGGAGATGGATTAAAATGAAAGAAAAAGTAGGTTTTTATATGGGGGTTTAAGGGCAACAAGTTCTGGTGGTATTGTGCGGTGGTCCAAGCTGTTAATAATAGGTGCATTGCTTTAGTTATGCATTTCCATGAGATTCGCAGCTTTTTGTATATTATAAAGTGGGATAACACACTATCAAGTCCATGAATGCACTATGTTATTGAATTTTAATTTGAGTTTCATAGTTGAAGATAGCATTTCATCAGTTTGAATTCAGCCCATTTGTTGATTATGTGTTCTATCCCTTAGGTAAATACACAAATAAGTAAATGACTAACACATGAATATGTGATTAGATCTCATTTGTCATGGTGTGTTAAAAGTTTCCACACAAATAAGACATCTGTTTCTCATCTGCAAAATTCAAATCTTTCATTTGTTATGTTTTTGATGCTGAATCTTTGCCATCTCCCTCGCCAATCTTTTCCTTTTTCATGTCTCTGACTCTGCTCTTATCGTTCTATTTTTCTGGACCTGATGCCAACTTATTTTCACAACAAGGACATGTAACAACCAAAGAATGCAAGACTCACAGCTAACCTTTTGCACCACCCTGTTTATCTCTCCTGATACTGAAAACATGGAGAAAACAAGCAAACACACGGTGAAAACAGATGTGTCTTCGATTAATTCACAATTAAGTTACAAAGTTATGGTTTGTACAGGTGCTGTTGCAGCATAGTTCAACATATGAGAAACATAACACCGACTGTTATACTGTTATGAGACTGAACCACCATGAAATCAGTTCCGAAGGGGGAAAAAAAGAAAATACCATTCAAATCTTAAAAGGACTAAAATAACATAATGAAAAAGTCATGAAATATTTAAGAGTTAGTTAAAAAGATGATACTGATTTTGCCAGCCTCCCATCCAGCTAAGGGGCATTAAACAGCAATTGGTCAGTGACCATCAATATAGAGGCATACATATTTTAGGAAACATCTAGAGTGCTCTGCTGCATCACAGGTCACAGTCAGTGGTATTCTGGTATTCTGCTGTAAATTCATGTCACACTGTATTGCTTGTGCCAAAGCAAGCATTTTTTAATTTTTTTTTTATGTGGCTTTGTTTTTACCAGATGCAGTTCAGTCTACCTATAGTGCCTTACTAAACTACTTCTACTACTTATTGAGTTAGATACATTCTCTGCGTTTGATGACTAAATTGTATTATTCACATTTCAATTTGTCACCTGGTCATCCGTACCTCCAGAGCATGTCCCTGTCTGAGCACTGCTTCGAACAGCTCTCCTCTTCCTGTCTTTGTGCCTACATTGTGACCCAATATAACTATTTAAGAGAAAAATTACAAACCTGATCATTTGAATCTAGTATGTTTGTCCCACTAGTTTAATTTGTTTTAATGTTTTGTTTCATGCTGTTGAGTTATTTATATATTAAGTGTACAAAGAACACGTACAGTATTAAGTGTGAATGGTTTATTTCATGTTTTGAAATCAAGTGGGGTTGCGTGAAATACTTATTAGCATACAAACTGTGTGTACTGTGGGCAGGGTCAGTGCATGTTTAAGCCACATACAAAAGGCACACCTAATGAACTCAATACCAGTCCAAGTGTACGGTATATTAAGAATATGTTCACCACTTAACCTTGCTGTGCATTACAGACCTCTCTCTTCCCAGCACCAGACTCCCTTGACAAAAAATGACATTTCACCTTGCGATCACGGGTTGTGTACCATTGCAGCCTTGAATCATTCTTTTGTGTGACTTTGGTAAATCTGAACTAACGCATTTAAACACAGAAATCATGTCATATATTAACGAGTAATTGAAAAAGTTGAGAAATGTAAATGCTGATTAATCTCATTTGATCTGAAAACATCTAATTCTAATTTTCCTAAGGTTGCTCATTTTACCCAGCCATTAGTCCAAAACCCAAATACATTCAGTTTATATTAATTTATGATAAAGAGAGTATCAAATCCTCATTGAAAAATAAAAAAAAAAGAGAGAGAGAAATGATTAAAAGTTATTCAGGTCTGTGAGCATTAACCACTGTTGCAATAGTACCATTACCTCAGAGTGATGCCATTTCACAGATGAGGAGGTTTTTGCTGTGGAAAAGGAACCCGATAAGGATGCCAAATAGGTTCCTCCTTTGGACAGTGAACTAGGAACAGCTGACCGATTGAGACACCAGGGCAGATAGGAAGCAGGACATCTCTCAATTGGCCTGAACATGCGTCAGGAAGGGACCTGAAGGAGGTTTGTCAGAAAAAGGACATTTGGACTCCACTACTTGAACTTATGACTGGAACTAGATGAGCAGCAGAGTGCCATCACATTCCATGGTCATGAAATATTTATTTATTCAAGATTTAAATATATTATAGGGCGCAGCATATATGAAGAAGATGGTCAAGAGGTATTTTAAAATGCAGAGAAAGCCTAAAAGCTTGATTTTTGAGTGTAAAGTGAGCGCTACTTGTGTCATGCCACTGAGAATCTGAATTTCATGCAATGTCAAATGTCATTTTGAATGGGTACCTTTTTTTTTTTAAGGACTTCAGTGTTCTTAAAAGTCCTGACACGTTTCTGCCTCATGTGTAACAAATGTTGTTAGTTTCTCACATCAAGCATTGTCACTCTTTTGACAATGTGCTCTGCCTTGACTATGCCTGGGGCTTGGTTATAGTAATTTCACATAACACGCTGTGGGAGGTGTTGTCCTCTTAATTAATGAAGCTGTCACTGTCATGCACATTAATCACAGGTCACCCTTGATATCTGTCAAGGTGTCATGTTAAAGAGCTAAACTGTGGCACTGGCATGAGTCAAAACAACTTACCTCCTGTCAAGCAGCTGTTAGTCATTCAGGAAAGAACATTTTGTGAATAATTTGGGGATGAAACTACCTGAAATGCAATGATTCTTCATTCACCTGTGGAGTTGGAATAAAAAAAAAACACTGAATCATTTGGAACAGTTCGGGAGTTCTTCTCTAACACTGTACCGCAAATTCAATATTTATCAATTTGAAACTCATATCTTCAATAATAAAGTTTTGGATTCCATTCTGTTCTATTCTAATGGGACCTCCACTAGAAGAACAGGTCTTGACCCAGACTCGACTGAAAACATGGATCTGACATCAATATATATATATATATGACATAGAGGTTGCAATGACAAAAACCACTGTGACCACATGACTCGCACTTTGTCTGTTGTACTTTGTCCACCTACTGCGGCACATAGCGGACCACCACAATATAGAACAGATGCAGCCAAGGACAAAAGCCCTGCTGTCCCACAGTTTCATTCCCACTTGGAAAAAGGGCCAGTGAAAAAGGTTAAACAGTTGTCTACTTTTTTGTTCATTTTCAGCTTTTCTTGATCCCCCCTGGTCATGAGCATCACCTTGACTCAACATGGTGAAGATTCACAGCTGTGGCACACAGTACAGTATCTTCAAAGACTTCTTTGTAATCGTTTACAGTGATCCCCCTTGCTTCTTCTTTTTCTTTGTAGTCGTTTTCTCTCTCTCCCTTTCTCTTCCTCTCTTAGTATCTCTTACCCTCCGCTCCTGCTCTAGCTCTCTGTCTTCATCTTCATCCATTATGGATGAGGCTGACGGAAGGGTGCGGTTCTCTTTGGAGAATACCAAATGTTTTCAGAAAACAAGTGTGCGGTGATGTCACTGCTAATGTCAGTGGTCATGTCTCAACAGATCATCTTTGCCAAATAGACTTCTGCAACTTTCCTGCTTTCAGTATACCTATTGTACTTTATATCCTTTCCTTTACAGTTAACAGTGGCTGACATAGGCACATACACCACATCCTAAGTGGAGGAGTCATCCTACATCCGTCACTTCAAAAGGTCAAATAGAAAAGAGCTAAAGGGTTATTGTGTGTGAATAGGCGGGTATATGTTAGCAGTGGGGATGAATTACTTGGCATTTACCACAACAGGTTCATTTTAGTCAAACACACACACACACACACACACACACACACACACACACACTAGATATAAAACATACTAGAGTCATATCAAAGGCCTTTGCAACTTTTTAAGACTTAGAGTACCTCACTCACACACACACACACACCATACCAGATGCTCAAACTATGTAATTACTTTTGCACCAGAGTATTTCAAATAGCATTCAAGGTCGTTCAACCAAAGCAGTTCATTTCTCTCCAACATCTCATTAGCTTTTTGTATCAACACTCTGACCTTTGCTTGGCGACACTGTTTATTATCACATTACTGTCTTCAGTGACAGAATGAGGAACAATAACACAGTATGCTAAACTGTGAAACGCTTCTGATGAGAGGAATAAATATCATTCAGCAAGTACTAATTGTAGCTATGAAATAGTTTGCCACTGACACTAAAATAACTTGTGCTCATGAAATGCTTTGTTTTGCTTAATATCAGGTGTGTATGACGGGGCTGACAGACAATACTGTAATTACAGATTTCTGACCCCTAAAGAGAACAAATTGGTTAATGTACCCAGATTTGATGTGCCCCTGTGTTCAAATGCTGTGACAAGGGTTTCCTCCTGCAAGGAGACGCTGACCATAGAAGCTCTTAAAAGGAAGAAAGGGAAGAAAGTTTGTATAAGCTGCTGATTACTGAAAGAATTCACTGAATCCCACACTCATAATTCATCTTTTATTTACATCTTCAATGATCATTGCATGGTCTTCACTGATCAATATGACAGACATTACATCAAATCCAGAGCACCCCTGATTTTATTTGTGACGATGTATTTGTGATGAAGTAGTTCACTACATGTAGAAAACCAAAAATATTCTTCCCTGATCAAGACAGACAACCTGCATTTCTTGCAGGTTGGAAATTAATTTGTGTAAGCAAAATCTCATGACTCTTTGGAGTCAATAGCATTATATATTTATAAAGTAAGATTTTCCTGACGCGAATGCACTCAAACATTTCAATCAGTCTGCATTTACTGTAAATCCAATTTAGTGTAGAGAGTGCATACATTTGAAAGACAGACATAGATTTAAAAAATCGTGGCTGGACATTAACTAGTGATCAGATATAAAATTTCCATCTCATAACATAAGCCACTATCTGCTTGTAGTACATTGCCCAATATAAAAAAAAACAATACACTTCCCCATCATGACAACAATTTCCAAACCTGAAATTGTGTTCCTGCAGAGCTGGGGAGCTACCATGTATGTTACTGAATAAAGCAATCACAGTGAATTGCATACTCAGTACAAGTCAATTTCTTTGAAAATACAAACAATCAGTAAATACATAAAATGTTTATATGATAAAAAAACACAATTTGCTTCCTGTCCATTATTGTTTATGTAAACTGTTATGTGTGGCTGTGTGTCAAAGCACAGCCCAAGCACATCTCTTCACTCTTAATCAGTAGATTACAATTATAGCCAATAAAATGAAGAGGAACGTGTAATTATAGCGGACTATAATCCCGTTTGCCTTAACACAAGACAGCAGATCATCTGTGGAGAAAGAGAGAGAGTTTTATTTTGTAATATTTCACAAAATGTTTCTTAATGTACCACTATAGGAGCAGAAATATGAACAAAAGAAATATGCAAATGACAACGCCTTGCCCAGCTGGCACCACATGCACTCCAGGAGTTCACAAACATCAGTCAACATGAGGGTGAAATAAAGCCGATCAGGCTATAATGTTTAACTAGAACCCCTAAGCCAGAGTTGTCTTGACCAGAAGTGAACCCAAACAGAATGGGTCAGGTTTGTTGCGTCATGCCAGAACGCACACTAGCTGCTTGCTCTTATGTTGCGTTATGATTTTCATGTGACACACTCCAGAACTCAGTGACGAGTGAACCTCATCTTGCCTAGCTTCAGGCGTCTGTGTTCGCTTACTTGCATGTACCATGTTTATGCCCTAGGTTGATTTGTGCATATATTTACATGTGTATGTTTATTTCCACTTGTTCGCCTGCCACTTCCGATTACTTTCAATAATGTGCATCAAAGTCTTATGAGAAACAACTCCAGTGGAGTTTATGAGTTTTATGTGGTGTCATTGGGATAACAGGGAGAGGGTCATTTTGGATGAAGAAGGTGACAAAGTGATGCCTCACAGTAAATTGTGGCAGCAAAGATACTGTATGTGCAGATGTGCGATGCAGGGTGTGTTTTTATTTGTGTGTGTGTGTATGTGTGTGTGTTGGAGAGGTGTATGAGTATTATTCACCCTGTGTGTGATCACTGTTGAGTTAAGTGATGAGTGACCCTCTCTTCCCACTCAGACCTCCAAAACTGTGCTTAAGCAGAGGGGGAGCAAGCCAGACTAAATAAGGCGAAATGCCTCCCTGGCAGTGCCTGATGCAATGCCTCCTAAACCAAGTAACAATATAGAGTTTGTATGTGTGCATATACTGTAAATTAGATAGATGGATGAATAGATAGATGTGTCTTACCTGAGACTTTCTGCACTTCGGGCAACAGTTTGTCCCAGAGACGGCACTCTTTCGCTCTCATCATGCTCTTTTGTTCAGGATGGTTGTAGTTCAGAGTGACATACTTTTTGTGTCCAGGGGTGAACTCAGGCCACACACTTCCATCAATGCCTGGATTCCTGACAAACAGAAAAGCCAATCAAGACAATTCGACAGTGTGACCCTCACACAGCTTGAGTGACTGATTGTCTATCTGATTATGCGTACCCTGTCCGGGCAAAGTTGGCCCAGTGTTTCATGAACTTCTTTGTCATGTTCACTTCATTCTTTGTGTACAGGACGGATTCATCCAGTGGCATTCCAAAGACAAATTCTATCTCATAGGCATGCATAACGCCCATCCATGCTGGCCAAGGGTTGACAGACGACCGGTGGTCAAAAAAGTAAAGGAAACTCTTACCACCACGTTGTGAGTACCTGGGGAAAAATTACAATATTAACCTCAGTCATTTTAACTGGAAAAAATAAAACTCAGACATACATTACGGTCCAACTATTTGACAGTTTTGTTATCCGCTGCTAACAGTTTAAATACCCCAACAGAAGTTGA
>JBCAUF010000253.1:9809591-9820696 GCA_038406115.1 Haemulon aurolineatum
CACTTGTTTATTTGTAGCTGCATATGTTATGTCTGGCATACATACAGGCAAACTTTACAGTAAAATCAAAGTCAAACTCACCCACCTTCAGTGGTGCATTTTCACATTGTAAAGTTAATGTAGCGAATGTTTTGTCTGCTACACCTACCACTATGCCTCAAAGTAGTGCTAGATTGATACATTACTGTATATGACATGTTAAACACACAAGATAAGTTACCATGCATCAGCAGCATTAAACAACACACATTCAACTCAGGAGTTTTATTTAAGCATTGTATGGCTGCTGCTGAGCATATTTGTCCTGTATTCAGGTGTGCGTGTGTGTGTGCATGTGAGTCTGTATGTTAAAGTGTGTGTGTATATAGGTCCCATTGGCAGCATTGGTGCCCTGACTATGAGCTAATAGACCTATCAAGCAGTCCCCCCAGGTCATACAAGGCTGTGTAATTGAACCATTGAGGGTTTTCCACTAACCTGTAACTACCATTTCTCCCCCTCTCTGTCTCTCTCTCACTCACACACACACACACACACACACATGCACACACTCATGCACATTGAGCCCTGTGGCCCCAAACACACAGCTACTCCAGCTGCTTTGTGGGTACAGGCTTTTCTTCACACATCCTATCATCCCAATTGCCAATTCTCTATCCAACCACAAGCCCCTTTACCGCATTCCTTTAAATCCCATACCTTCTCCCCTCTTTTCTCCTGACCTGTAATTTTGCAGGCATCACTTTGAGCTATGCTCCCACATTTTCTTAATAGACATCTGCTTCCCTCATTGTTCCATCGACATATTGTGTAACCACAATCATACTTAGTTATCCTTACAGTTAGGCACTCCCTAAGGAAAGCTTTTTTCATGTATTTATTTTCTACCAAAACTGGTGAGTAAATCACCATCAAAGTCTATATCAATAGACAACCATCGGCGAATGTATTTGCCAACATGCCTATAAACCACCTGAAAGACAAGACATTGCTGCTGGGGAGGAAGCAACTTCTTAGCACAGGCTGTCAGGTCAGTTAACAGGTACAATAAGGTCAATGTTAATCTTCATTTCAGCAAACACACATCATCATTTGAAGCAGAGCTAAGATTTCTAGGGCAAATGAGACCCCAGACACCATTAATGATCAAAATTAGTATTACAGCTGCCATCATTTCATTGAGAAAAGTCTCCTTGCGACGCGACATGAATGTGGATACAAAACAAACAAGGCAACATAATTGCAGGGTAGACCGGATTTAGACTTGTTTTTAACAGGAACAGTATATCATATCTGTCAATGCATTTACATGCTCTTATTTCAGCCATTCTACATGACTGCATAACAGATAAAAATATCAAAAAAAGACAATAAAGCTTTGAAATATGCACCTAAATGTCCAATAATGCCTTGGGCTAAGACCATATGAAATGCATTAATGAGCCTGACCAGTACATGTTCATGTCAGCACTGAACAGGTTCTCCCAACATAACTCAGAATTTCAATGACTGCTGTGCAGACAGACCATTATCACATCCTCCTCCTTTCAAACTCAGTGAACCTCTGGCCCCAAGTCATAAAGTTTCGACTAACTTAAGCGGGAGTATGCGTAAGGTTTCTTTTTGTCACATGTGGTAAAAATACACTTCTTTTTACTCTGTGCTACCTAGTTTCACTGCTCTGCATGCATCCTGACCTGCCAGTAGGGATTGCTAGTGTTGTAAAAAGCACAAGAACTCCTCCCCCATCCCAGTGGACACAAATGATGCTTGACCACGCCTGCTATCCAGAGGGACATATACAGGGGACTCCCATCGAGCTTTCTATTTAAAATAATTTTCAAACACCAGCTAGATATAAGACAAAATATGAAAGGTCAATGCATCTTTTGGTGTTTTCTTTTGGGTTTAATTATCCCGTAACCCCACCTTGATTAAACATTATGTATTCTTCTCCTGATCAATGACCACTGAAAATAAGCGCATAGCACGCTATTATCAGCAGGCATACCCCTCCTGTCATGCAGTAGTCTATTTGTGTGTGTGTGTGTGTGTGTATTTGTGCATTCATCTGAAGAAGACGCACTTTGGCCAGAGAGCACACACACACACACACTCAGTGACAGACACAGGGACACAGCCACAGGAGTATTTTGCATGTCATTGATATTCCACTTAGCTGCAGAGACAGCAGCATCCATTGCCCACTATGGCAAAAATACGACAAAGCAATTAGCAGATAACAGTAATTTCTGAAATGTTGGCATTAAGCAGGATATGATCCCTCTGGACTTAAGTCACAGTTGTAAAATAAGAGAGCAATGGTTTGGGAAATAAAACAATACTATTTTATTTATTTATTTATTTTTTTGATCAACAATGACTCCATGGGGGTTTCTCAACAGGAGCAATTAGAAATTTATACAAACCAAACATGGAGTGAAATACAATTTTGTGCATCAGTAGTTTAGACTGCATGTATGGTCTTCTACAGTAAGTGTCAAACATCCTCTCTCAGCTAAACCTTTTAAAGAGGTTAGCAAATATATGCTTTAGTTTGCAACAGTGCTCCAGGGGCTTGTTTCAATGCATTTGGTTTCACGAGGAATGTTTTGAGAAGATCTGAGCAACTCCATGCTGCTTTGGCATCTACGGTGCTATTGTGTAATTCCACAATGAACATCTCACCCCATTTTCTGGTGCAGCAGAACTCCCCCCAAGTGATGAAGTCCACTGCTGAGACCACTGGTGTTGAGTTTACACCTCCTGGCCTCCTCACCACCAAAACTGCCTGTTAGAGGGTGCCTACAAACTTCAAGCCACTGTTCTCTGCCTGAAATTTAACAAGCTCTGGGAGTGTGCGGAGGCAGAGTGGCAAGAGCCTCTCTGTGTCGCAGCCCATATCTGGGGTTTGTGAACCTCACTGTAGTAGAGGAGAAGACTGTTGTCCAGTGCCAAGGCCCTGTTCAACTCGATGACGTGTGAACTGCCTGGTACCTGGTTCTGTTAAGTGGCTGGGGAAAAGGGGACTTACTCCCTTCGAAGGACAAGGCGATGGTTCAATGGTACTGTACATACTGTACAGTAACATTTGTTTTTGGATGATGTTGGCTGATAGTTTGGCAATGCTCTGTGTTTCTCCATCAGCAGCAATAATTAATGGGACCTTCCTATCCTATCAATTCCTATCCGTTTAAGAACTCAATGTATTTGGCTATTTATCTCAACTGTTTAAAAGGTCAAGCTCCTTGTTATGGTTTTGTCACTGACCGGTAGGGGTGGGCGTATCGATCTAAATATCGCTAGTATCGATGCCAAGGATAGTATTGGTATCGGATCGATACTAGCTTGATGAGATCGATACTGCAGTTTCTCGCCTATACGTCCAGACATTTAGAGTCGGAGATCCCCAACACAGAGGTCCCTGTCAGATGTTTTTCAGCCAAAATATCAAGAATATCCAGGTAATCTGTTTTTCACAGTGTAATTGGTGATCAATTTTAGCAGACTGGTTAAACTATTATCAAAAGTAATTGTTTTACTATAACTCAAAAATATACCCATATAAAAATAGGCTCTATACCTCAAACCTGAAATGTGAATATGGCTGAATATATTTGCCTAAAAATTATTCAATGATCATGACATTTCAAGTAAAAAGGTATCAGCATTGGAATCGGCGATACTAGCCCTTTATTTGGCATCGGATCAATACCAAAATTCCCAGTATCGCCCACCCCTACTGACCGGTTCTTTTGATGGTTTAAAACCTTTAAACCTCAAACATTATATTTAAAATCAATCCTGTAATTAATCAGCAGTGGTGAAGAGTGAAGATAAGATGACCCCTGTGTCAGGTAGTCATAACAAATGTTTTGTTGACCTAGTCGTGCAATGCTCAAAGTTGCATGAATCTCACTATCAGTCTGTCAGCGGTGTAAATGGTCAGAAATCCCCCTTCAAAGGGTAGAGCAGTTTGAAATCAATTCAGACTGACATGCAGACATGTTTCAAATTTTCAGCTGCTATTATGGATGAGGTGTAACTGTGCTTTTATTAGCTGAGCATGCTAATTGGCTGAGCACTATGCACAATTTCGTCATATGAATGGCTAAAACCCATTGGAGAGCTCTCCCTGTGATTTTATGACTTTCATGTGGTGATGAAAGTGGGCAATATATATCCGTTTGTTTTTAATATGAAGACAGAAGCATTCTCTTAGTTCAAAACTCAGTTCAACCAAAATCAGCATATTTATTTCTTTTTTTTTTTCTGTCGATGGGGCACTGCTGACTAATTTGTCCTCAGACTGACCCGTGACGTAAATAACCCTCCTGTGTCTTCTCCTTTCTCTGCCCTTTGACATCTAGTTAGGTCTGACCCCATCGTGACCCCATGACATGGCCCAGGCACAGTCACCAGTGGCATACAACTCACATCATTACTAATGGATGTAACCCAAAATAAAAACTCATTTGGAGAGTCTAATTCTTTTCTGAGTACTCTGTGGCACTATTGTTTTATGGGGTCAGCTAATCTGGCACATTCAGAGATGAGCAATTATCCCATGCTCAGCCTGTGTCTAACTTGGAGAAGAGAGAGAATAAAGAGGGGGGTCATAGAGGATCAAGTTATTTCTCATGGGTTCACCGAATCATTTGTTGACATTAAATGTAGATTAGAGAATATTTGATGTGTAAGGTGTGGTCAAATTACAGTTACTGACCCTGAAACTTAAATTATTATTATTATTTCAGGATGGCACAGTTCACGTTGCAAATTGTTCTCTGACTTTCTGATTTCTTTGTTTCCTCCATCCTGCTGTCAGTGTTCCCACAATACATATAATTTGTCTATGGCGCATGGCATCAATTCAGTCAAATTCATACAGTAGATGCTCCCATTTTTGCACATACTCCCATGGCCCAGTGAAGGGGAAAGCTGTGTGTTGTGTCAGGTTTTTGCGTGTGTGGCATGCAGGAGACAGACAGGCCAATTACCCTGCAGTGACACTTTAAGCCTGATCCCCCAGCAGATGGGTCACAGGGTGGTGGGCTAACCCAAGCTTGGCGCACACCAAGGGGGACATAGAGGTGCTCTTTGCACTCTTGTTCTGTCACTGGAGACCAGTCTGGAACAACAAGGTCAGACACCCTGTCCTCTTAATCTGCTTTAAAGCTAGCCCAGGGCGTGTCATCACACCTAAACACATTACACAAACACATATGGACTTGTGTTCATGAACAAGCATGGGTAAAGATTCTCCAAAATATTTGTAGGTCTTTGTGTATGTAAGATAAGACATACAGTAGGCATGCTGTTGTGTGTTGAACCACACATAAGTGCACAGATGTGAACAGACAAAGGCACAGGTACACACAAAGACAACCAGGAAAAAATACACATCAAAAAAACAAATACAAACACAGAAACAAATCCAACCCATGGTAGTATATGGGCCACTCACACGCAGCCCTTTGTGAGCAGCATACTAAATCCAGTCTTTTTAAATGTACCATTGCCGCGTGTCCTTCAGCCATGTCCTCACCAATGCCCTCTCCACTATTCTTTCCCTCTACTCCTTTGCCACTCCTTCTCCCCTCATCCTCATGTGGATTTTCTCCTTCTATCCCTCCATGTCTCCCTCTTCACTTTCTCTCATCTCCCTTTTCTCGGGGAACATGAGAAAGAGGGACAAATGGGAGAACAGAAACAATGAAGCAGAGGGAGGATACGGTCTTTGGGATTTGCGCTCATGCCAGCCTGCTTATCGTTCGGTTTGTGCTGCACCACGCGAGTGTTCTTAGCTCTCAATCTGTCTGTGGGTGTGTTTTGCCTTTGTTTGTTCCTGTCTGCCTTTACTCTTCAACGTCACTTTGGGCAGACCAGCAGGCCTAAAGCAGCAGCCTGCTGAGGCCTCGAGGCACTTCGAGCCAAACATAGAAACATGCAGAGCAACAAGGCAATCACAGACCATTTGTCCCTCACTTCCCAACAAGGTTAGAGCTATGATAAAAAAAAAAAATGAAAAAAATAAAGGCAAAGATCGCTTGCGGCCCTGTGCCCACACAAAAGGGAATGGTTTTACATTTTGTTCTTTTTTTGATTGAATACAAGTGCGTTTCCTTGCCAGCATTTTCGTCCAGGCAAACACAGTGTACCAGATTGTAATAGACTATTTGCCCCTCCACTCTTCCTGACATACAGGGGCAGTAACTACCTCGCTTTCTAAATGCTGCATTACTTTTTTGTTCTCTCTTTTAAGGTAAAAGCAAAGTTGCTGGATGTGGATGTGGCATACTGTACTATGAATGA
This sequence comes from Haemulon aurolineatum, assembly GCA_038406115.1. NCBI lineage: Eukaryota > Metazoa > Chordata > Actinopteri > Lutjaniformes > Haemulidae > Haemulon > Haemulon aurolineatum. Next base: position 9,815,907 of record JBCAUF010000253.1, read on the forward strand.
CACCAATCTCTAATTTTATCTTCGCCCTTTCAAACCTAGCTTTTGACATGGGCTATAAAATGACAAGTATAAAAGTGATAATCATGATAATGCATGTGGACTTGCACAGTCTATCATTCTCCCTCATCTTTCTCCACCCTTAACTGTTTGTTCCCCGTATTTCGCGATAAATTAAGATTATCCAGACAGCACTGATCACTAGTTAACATTATGATTTGTCAATCCAGTCATCCATACAATGACTATGTATGGACTATGGGCCAGAGGCAGGGTACAACCTGGGCAGGCCACTATTCTGTCACATAAATAACACATGTACGGTCAACCCTTCACACTTAGGAGTAATTTCTCCCTCTCACCTTATCTGCATGTGTATGGACTGTGGGAGACCAGGGGTAACCCAAGGATTACATAAATAAAAGATCTGCACGGGAAGATTCAAACTAAACTAATCTGCTGTGGGGTGCTAACCACTAATCATTATTCATATTATCCATACTTAAAAACCTAGAGCAGAATATGTCATATGCATATTGTATGCTTCAAATGCATTACTGATATGCATATGTCATGCTGTATGTATAGCTACTTCATCAATCAGGAATGATATGCTTGATCAAAATGTGTCAAAGAAAAGTCACTCCATCTCTAAATCAGGACATTCAATCAAATAACTGTCAAAATTATCTCAATGTGCGCGTGCACACACACACACACTAAAACACTGCAATCAGCGAACACACTAAGCATCCCTGCCGATCGTCTAAATAAACAGAATCTGTCTTGGCGTACGTGCTGCATTGAGCTGATACTATAATTAGCTGCCTAATCATAATCATTGTTACATTTCTCTCGTTCACTTCCTGTGCAGGGGGAAATCTCAGACCAATTTACGTCATTAAAGTAATTGCCCAACACTTGCTAATGCACGAGTTAATGCCAACTTATGCCAATCTAGCTTCCCTGCTAGCTCTCATTTGCCATGATTAGCCACTGATGCTAACTGAGCAAGACGGCAGGAGATGCATCACCAGCATGCTGGCTCGTATACTAAAAATATGCTGTGATATGCCAGCACACATGCAAAAACCTAGGTCTTTTTTATAAGATCTAGAATTTTGCATGTGTGATATCAACCAATATAAAACTTTTTTTGGCCATTGATGTTAACTTAACAAGACAGTGGGAGATGCATGCAGAGTTGCATGCTGGCAAGTACATTGAAATCTCAAGGGACATCACTTGATCGGATTTTCACGTGAACATAGTTGACCCTTCGTCATGTTTTGAAGAATGAGCTCTACGTCATACTGTGAACTCGGGTATCATCGATCTCTCTCGAGTTTATCACTGGCATTTACTTTACTCAGTCAGCGAGCCTGAATGCGTAACTAGCTCTGGTCTCTGTGAGGCCAAACTGTTTAATTTGGAGAGCAGGTCTCACCCTGGCCCTCAGGTCCTCTGAAGTACCCAAATGGACAGCATGTTTGGAGGTGCCAGCTCCTGAACTGGTGAGCGATGTATGACTGCGGGAAAAAATCAAGGAGAGACAACTGGCACAGGAAAACAACAGTGGGCCATTCCACACAATTTCAGGGTAACTATATAGCCTATCACAGGAAAATCATTTCATTTCATTTCAATAGCACACAGTGTGTGGACTGTGTGTGTTGCCTGGTTATTCCTTCTGACAACTGAGTGATGTACCCTTTATTGGGCTGTAAAGCACAGTCGACTTATATATGCCAATAGATTTATTAACAGTAGAATTAATTCCATATCTATATATCCATAAAATATCCATGGGTGTCACACTGAGTGCACACACACACATATGCATATGCAAACACACACACACACACACACACACAGACTGAACATGATCGTTGGATTTCTCTCTTTCAAATTTCATGATTTTCAGTGGTCATATTTTACTGTAAGATTGATATTTTTTTTGTTTCCATTGTGTTTCTTAAACTGAAAACTGTCAATGCACTAGCTCAAGAGATACCATCATTTAAGCTACGTCCTCCATGTTTGAGTCTCTTTTCTCCAGTAGATAAAAGAAACAACTGACTTTATAACTCTGTTACAGATGACACCGTGTTGGGTTAATAAGAGAGCATGGGCGTTCTCTGGGGTGGCGTCTGTCTCTGTGTGTCTCTCTGTTTAGAGAAAGGCAGAAAAGGCAGGGAAAAGGAAGGACACAGAGACCTGATAATGATATCTTGCGTAGGTCAGGGGAGAGAGTGGGAGGGAGACCCTAACCCTGAATGTCTATTTGGAGGAACAAGTGCTCTGCTTGCGGTCAATTAACCTTGAGGGCTATTACTCTGTGTGGTCAGATCAGGCACACACACACACACACACACACACACACACACACACACACACACACACACACACACAAAGGAGAACCCTGGAACTAGGAAAAGAGTAATTTACTGAAGACAAGCCTAACCCGGTCACCCTCATGCTGTCGTTCTGTTTAACAGCTGCTGACAGGGGAACACAGATGTACAGACACTCGACCATTCTGTTTTCTGGCCTCGATCGTTGGCCCACTCTCTTGCAATCCTTGAAGACACATGCAAACACAAATCTTGGCTTTCATGAAGTTTTAACCTTTACTCTCCCTTGCTGAGTTACAACAATACCTCAGTGTTAAAATACAGCAACATACGGCCAAAAGTAACACAGTGTTTGTATGCCCCTAAAAGGATGAGTTAATTCATTATTCCAAGATGGTGACCCATGTTGGTAAGTACACCCTAACCCTAAATTACATGTAGCTCCACTCTACAGGCAGTGTGGTCTTGGAGGTATATTTTCATCAAAAAAGAAATAAATGCAATCTTTCACACTGAATGACACATTGTATGTCCCAACCTAGAGCCACCCACTGTTATGGATAAGAGTTATGTTCTCTAATTAAATACAGACACAGTTCTGCTTCAGAGAGTTGTGGTGTCTTAAGAAATCCAAGGCTATTAATGGAAATCATAAGGCCTATCTTTTGAACCATGCATTTGTTCTCTATATGCTTGTATCTTTCTGTATCAGCTATCAGCTGCTGGATTTGATCGTTTTTATTTAGCTACAGTAATAAAGGAGGGATTTCAGACTGCACAGACGTGATACAGGGAGAGAGAACATTGGGGGAGGCATAAATGTAAAGGGAGCTCAAGAGGAAGACGTGCTGCATTCATTTTCCTGTCGTAACCCAGTGTCTCCCCTCGCTGACCTCTGGAGCAGTGGCTCTCATAAAGTCTGCATATATTTACAGTATGTGAGCGGGGCCTTTTAAACGCCAGCACTCCAGCCTCCCTGATTTATGGTCTGGGGTTTTAACCCTCACTCGTGTGTCCATGCGTAGGCTTGTGCATAGTTCTGTGTTCGTGTCTGTATCTGTAAGGCTGTAACTATCGTGAATGCATGTGTCTCTAGTCTGTGTGTGTGAGTTTGTGTGTGTGTATGTCTGCGACCTTGAATGGGCAGCATATCATTGTTAAGCACAGGTGGCCTCTGTTCACCTTTGCTATAATCTACAGCTTTACCCTGTGTGTGGTCAGGCACAGGACAGAATTGTGTGTGTCTGTGTGTGCCTGTGTGTGTCTGTGTGTGTGTGTTTGTGTTTGTGCGTGGGCAGTGCGGTGGACAGACTGCAGGAATAAAAAGTGTATTTATCAGATTTATTGTGTTTTACTCACTGTGTAGAGGCAAGTGCACTCACACTCCCACCTGATAAAATTGTAGACATCATAAACTGGAATTTGCAATGTCCTATAAGATCCGTAAATTTCATGCCTGGTTCTTGCAGTCGAAATATGAACACACCTCCTCGAGTGATGTTGGTGCATCTGATGCCAACTCTCGTGAGATATTATGACAAACCTAAGTGTCTGGCATTGATGTGATCTAGTGTTGCTATAGTTTGTCAATGTGTGTACAGGCAGCAGATGCTGTCTCCATAATGATCCGAGTCTAGCTCTAATGAGCAGCACACCCTAATTGATTACAATCAGCACCAATGAGACAAATCAACCCACCACAACCTCAGCTCCAGCCCCCTTTTCCTCCCTCTGGCTGCTTTGAATCCCCTCCAAGTAAACAAAAGTAGAAAAGAGAGGCAGGAGCGGTGAGCAGGTGGAGACAAAGGGGAGAGAAGGGTGCGCAGATGGAAAGAGAATGAGGGGAAAAAGCTAATGAGAAAAGGATCATCGCTGGGGAAACTCACGAGGTAGGATAAAGAGCGGCAGGAACAATATTTCAAGCTTGGATTACGTCAGTTTCCTTTTGGCAAGCGTGTCCGTAAAGTACACACAAACTGAAAGAGAACTCGAGATGACAGGTTGAGATAATGGAGGGCTTCAAAAGAGGTGGATGAGACAGATGGGGTAATCCAGTGACTGACAAAGGTGCATATAAACACAAAAACTGCCTCCGACATATAGAGGCATGAAATAAAGAGAGAGAAAAAAAATAGTTTGCACAAGAGATGTGAGAAGTGAGCGTAAGGGGAATATAGCAAAGCTTTGTTGTTCAACTATTGTCCTACAACATTACACTCTGATATGGCTGCAGTGCAAACGAAGAAAAATAACACTGACGCTTACCTCTTCACCCTCCTCCGCCCTGTTCTCTTTCGTCGCTGATCACCTCCTCCACCCCTCTTTGATTCATTCTATTTCTGTAACACTCCATGTCAGCGCACTGCATGTGCTGACACATGGTTCTTTGAAAGACACTTCCCAGCATCCTGGAGTAAATGTATAATGACTGTGTGTGTG
>JBCAUF010000253.1:9882642-9897102 GCA_038406115.1 Haemulon aurolineatum
AATGCGAAGATGCCCAGGGCTTGCTTTACAACTATCGTATACCTGTCTGAGAGTATCACATTTTGAAAAATATCCTTCCAGTGCATTTAAAACAAGAAGAAGAATATTTTAATGGATTGACAGCCCTAATTACTAATACAGTGCTTGTTACATTGGGTAACTTGCTTGTATATGTTTAAGGGGAGATTGTAGATGTCTTGTCTTGGGACCTCCAAAGTTCTGACAAAATGTGTGTCATCAGTTGTATTTTGGCTAGAAATGTAATGTTTGTCACACACCTTGTAGGGGGACAGCAGATGAATGGATTATACTGCAGCAGTTTGAGAAGTATTAATATTTATCAAGAACTTGTCAAGGCTGAAAAGAAAAAGCTGAATCATTTTTGATTGAATCTGCCCACAGCTGCTAGTCTTTGTGAAACAGGATGCTACACACCCTTCACCAAGATGGATAAGTGGTTGACCCTCAAAAGATAGAGTTTGGGTGGACTATCACATACCCATTCAGTGATACATTAGTAACTGCTATCAGTATATCCTAAACATGCGCATCCTCTTGGCCTACATGAGTATCACCACTTGCATTTAGCATTGCACAACATATCAGCACCACATTCTTAATCTTTTTAATCTGCACCAAGGTTTGTGGTGTGAGATGAAAAGTAAAGGAGAAGCAGATAAGGGGGAATATATAGTCCAAATCCAAAATATGTGGAGTTGGCATGAAGCTAGAGGTGAATGACATGACCATACCTCTTTTACCTCTTTTTTTTTATCTCTCATCTCGTAATTTTTCTCCTAATACTCAGCAGTCTCCCATCTTTTAGTACTCCAAAGAAATAAATCAAAACTCACTCAAGATATTTCACCTGCATGTCAGCATGTGTGGGGCTTGGTGCTTCTGCCTTGGTCATACACACATATACACCATGAATGCCCATGCATGGCTGAACCCGAAGAACACATCAAGCACACACACACACACACACACACACACAGAGACACACACTTGCTGAGACACCTCGAAGGGCATACGGTTCAGTCAAGTGCATACAAACACAGTATACACAATGGGAAACTTGTTGTGAGCATTATTTATCTTGACTATGACTTTCCGATGTGTATTATCCTGTCATCACTTGGAAATATCACTTATAGTTTTGTTGTGTGTGAGTGTGTGTGTGTCTGTGTGTGTGTGTGTGTGTGTGGGTGCATATTTGTGTGTCTCTCTTTCTGCAGACCTACCTTTAAGTGTCATGGTGCCATAGGTGTATGTTTTGTGTGTGTTTGTGTGTTTGCTTGTGCTTGTGTGAATGTGCACCTGTGTGCTAGTCTGTGCTTTTGTATGTGTGTGTGTTTGCTGGCAGCCGGGTGCATTACCCTGTCAGAGTGCAGCGCCTGGCTCATATCTTACCTCTAACAGCCAGATAGGAAAACCACTCCGCTTTTGATTTGAGGCGAGAAAAGTGGTTTAGCACACCTCTCTCATATATCTCACCTTCTCATTCTCCCCGTCCCTTCCCGCACTCCCCTTTTTACTTTTATTTGTCAATTTCCTCTCATCCTGGCTGGGCTGTCAGCCGGGCTGGAATCCGACGTACCTGTGGCTCAGGTTTCATTTCAACTCACCATGAAAACTAAAAGAGCTGAAGAAACACACCTTTTCTTTTGTACTTTCATTGGTGCTCCCCTTTAATTCTCAATCGCCTGCTACTATATAACGGTTTGTTTTGAAAAAATAGTGGTAATTGTGAGAGCTCAGTTTTTACCTGAATGTTCACGATGATCACTAAAATGTTTCAGCACCCTCAAATTAAAGCTGAAAGTCAGCATTTTAACCCCATGCTTCATCAAAAGAGCAATGTGTTCAATGATTATACCAAGCTTAACCAAGTCCCTTCTGTTCGATCCTTTTTATGTTGTGTATATACACAGAAGTGCAGAAATAAAGACTTATGTTTCAACCATACAAATAATTATAATGTTATATGGGAATAAACAGCAATACTCTAGACTGTAATGATAATTAGACTAAATTAGACAAGTAAGTAATGTGTTTATATAGCATTGAGTAACTGTAAAGACCAGAACAAACACAGAACAATGAGTCCTAAGGCGGATGCAGTAGGCCTAATGATTCCGTGCAGGGTTGATAGAGTTTGGGATTTCTCATTATTATTCTTTGTCTATGTTGTCTTCATATTTTTATTTCCATTTAGTTTCTGTTCTTCTTCAGGAGGTCTACTGTAGTTTTGATTGTTCTGTTTATTTAGCTTTAGATTTTTACTGCTCATCCAGTCATCCAGAGTGTTTTGTACACATTTAACATGCAATATGTGACACAATTAAAACACAGTATTCTATGTTGCCTTAACTCTTGCTTTTACTCTTACATCCACCAAGTCACACACAGAAGCCCTTAAACCCAGCCAACTAGACATGTATAAGACAAAATATATATAAAATAACAACAAAACATTCCTATTTTTTATACTAAGTCACAGACAGTAAATTATTCCCTTTTACTTGCAGACCATAAACTCAGCTGTGAATTCTGTGCAAAGTTACAGGAGATGCATAAAATATAAATTAATTATTCATAATTATTGCCCATAATCATGCAATGTTAGTAAATAATGATATTGAAATAACAATTATTTAAAAGTAATACTATTTATTATTAACTAGTTTGTGATTTAAATCATTTTTGAGAAAAGCACAATTCAAGATTTCAACTCCTGGCACTTTCAGTTTTTCACTTAAACTGATGCAAATAACTTTCAGACCAAAAGGCTGCAAAAACATTCCAATAAGGATTTAATGGGGAATTATTGTGAGCAACCTCAGCCTCAGTTTTTGGGCCATTTTGCCTCCCCATGCCTTAACACAGAAGAGTGATTCAGTGTTTAAATGGCAAGATGCCTTGAACCAAATTGGGCTAAATGGGCATTCTGATAGCAAGTGAGACTTTTCACAAAATCACAGTTTAAGTTCAGAGCAATTTATCAGCCATTTCAAATGTTATAATGGGTGTGTATTGGACGGGATGTTCAGGATGTTTGGTGTATGACATCATCATTAAAGTGGACAAGACTTCTCAAATCTTCTAAAAAGCAATCTTTTCAATTTACGACCACTCCCACAAATTTCACTCCACATACATAATGTATGCGTCAAAACACAGGAACAAGTCTGCCACTTGCAGACATGTGAAGACTCAAATTGACTTATACCTTTGGCTGCATGGGCCTCAAACTGACCAGGGCACCAACTAAATGTCTCATGAGCCCCTATTTTAATGGATTTGCAACATTTCTGGAGAGCAGAAAGTGCTAGCTCTAAAACCACTGGAATGGTCAAAAAGAGTTACAGTCTTTAAGCTAGAAGCAGAAGTTGAGGCTTTTATTTTGAAAAACAGAAGGTCAGACCGTTTGCCAATCACAGTCAGCTTCGAACAAAATACCCCCCAGACACTACCTGCATCTCAACAGAGAAGTCATGAGTGGGATCAGGCACACTCTAAGGTTTCTATGCAAAAGTTTCTAGTTCAGCTTAAAATACCACTTCAGCTTTTTCCAGTGCCTCAACTGCAGGTACAACTTAATTAAAGACAAGTGTAAATACATGTGGTTTGCCTAACAAACATTCATATTTTGTGTAAAAACAGTATTTTGTAGTTTGAACTGACCATCCACATTACACTCTGCAAAGCCACAAGGCCATGCATTCTACAATCCTTGTTTCCCCGTTCCGCTGTTGTATTTTTTTTAAATGTATTGTGGCCCAGGAATCTAGCAGAATTTCAGAGTGTAGTTAACACTACTTATTTTTAAAATTGATTTTGTAGTCTTTAGTATATAAATTATGTAATGATGAAATAAACACCTGATACAAACAGGTACAACTTAAATCATTCTAAATTTGACTCTCAGTGGATAATGGAATTTTCACTTTTAGAAAAAAACTGTTCGGGATCTGTGTTTATGTCAGACTATAAAAGCCAATTTTTGATATTATCAGGGATGCTCAGACTAGTTTGCCAGTTGATAAGAACAAATCTGTAAACCCTTCACGCTATGAAATACCAGCAATGGCTCCTGACTGAGCCTTCAATTTAGATTTCCTGGCTGTCAAGTGGGGTAAATGTGGTGTAAATCTGGCTTGTTATTCTCTGATGTGTTGCTAGCTTTTCTTTGTCAGTGCTCACCTACAGTGCATCAAGTTGGGCATCCTGCCACGGTCGGCTTGATAAACAACATGACGCTCCTGTGAAACAGTCTGTGCTGCACCATGCTCATTGTGTGAAAAGTTCAAAGTATTTCACTTGTCTACCAATTTTCACTATCAGTGGGGTGGACATGTTTTTTTTGTGGTGGCAATTGCAGTCCCTGGTCCACTCCTGGATCTGTCCCTGAGCAGGCGCAGTCATGGAGATATTATTAGGCAGACCATTACTTATGATTTCTCTAATACATAAATGCATGAACCCATGTCATTTGTAGTGCAAATATTCCAGTTACAACTTGCAGAATGTGGTTCCCCTGAATTGTTTTGTGGAAACGAGACGCTCTTTGTTTGTCTCCGTAGTGTTTGCCTGTGGCACATGTGACAGACTGGGACTCTGTGTGTGCCTAAAACCTCCACTTCCCTGCTCTCCACTCTGTCGTCAGGATAAATATTCATCGAGCAGTGCACCCATTAGATGTATGATATGTGCTGGCCTCAGCCAGTCGTCTTCATTAGCGTTATCATGTCTGGCTTTCACCAGTCAACTATCTCCTTTGCTCTCTTTTCCCTCACTGTCCCTTACTTCCACCACCCCAGTGCAGACAAGGAGCTCGGTAACAAATCGCTGTAATAAAAAAGATTATTAAAGAGTGCTCCATGTTTTAGAATTTAGCAAAGGGCTATTTTTCTAGGAAATAATCTGTTATTCTCTTCTCTCTTTTGGCTTACACTCCCTCTTTCTTTGTTTCTCCATTGGCCAGCCTCACTCTATTTCTCTCCATTTCTCCCAGCCGTTGTAGGTTTTATGGGTCTGAATGTTGATGACAGTCGGGACTGTGGCGGAGGGCCAAGAGTAGGGAGGATGAAGAGATGGATGACAGGAGGAAGACATTGAGGGAGGAGTGGTGGGTGGTGAGAGGGGCAGAGATTTGAAAACAAATTTAATAACTAGCCTGCAGAATGGAATCACTTTGCTAGCTTTAGAATTGCTCACCTCCCAGGAAGAGAGTGAGCCGGAGTGAGAAAGCGGGATATTGAAAAGAGAGAAGGTGGGGATGGGGAGGGGAGATGCTGTATTAAAGGACTGGAGAAAATTTGAAACGTGTCACATCAATTTCAACTCGCGCAGTTATCAGGGTGTTTGGTTTACACCTGAATACTCAAGTGAAAAGGAGAGAAGAAAGCCAGGAAGGAAAGGAGAGACACACAGAGGGAGAGATGGAAAGTTGGAATTACAGAAGGGGAGATAGTGGCAGAAGAGAGCATGGAGGGAGAGACAGATGCAAGCAGATTAAAATGATCAGCTCTCCTTTATATGAAAATATGCAACTGAGGAAAAAGTCTAATCAAAACATGATGGGCCTAATTTTAACTATTGGATTCTACTAACTTGGGAAGAACAACATTTTTGAACAAAATAAAAACCTAATCAGCCAACATCTTGTTCAAAGGGCTCCTAAATGAGCCTCATTATCAGTGATCAGTGAGTCCTCAAGATCATTATGATAGTCATTGTCATAGTAGCAGCATCAAAGACTCAGTGTGATGCCTTAATGCTGCAACCTCAAAATAACAGGTTTGTAATCAGTGCTTTTTTTTTCTTTCTCTTTTCTTTTTTTCTGCCTCTCAAAACCCAGGGGACTGGACTGAGATCATGGTGAATCAAAACACAATTCTTCATGTTAAGTGAAAACTGAGCCTCATATAGTAGAAGCTTTTCTGATTTGCTTGTTTAAACTGCATGCACTTTTGTTATGAATCTTTCTTTTATTTTTTTTTTAGCCCTATTTCGCCCTTAGGTTTTTTTTGCGGTCAAACACATAAGGAAACCCTTCATCAAAGTTATTACGTGAGAGTGTCACTCACTGCTGCTCTGCTCAGTCCATATTGCAAACTATAACCTACCAAGCACAAGCTCTCTCTTACAAACCTGGCCTCAATTTATCTTACACTATACAAAGTTTCTTCTTCTCTGGAATTTTAGTATGATCATAAAGGTAGTGATGCTCTGAGCCTGTGTGGCACACATTTACAAAAGTTTGGACCAAATCTGAATTTTAGGGGTGCACTAGGTGATTCTGGAGAAAGTTGATTGTTGAGTCTCATTCCCAGGTTGTCAAGTACAGATGCTTTGGGTTGGCAGCCCGCTGACCCAGAGTGGCCTTATAATGAGACTGAACGAAAGTGGGAGATTTGTGCCTGGTGGCAGAGAGAGTTGCATAGTGAAAGAGACCTTTCCTAATAATGACCTAGTAAGTTGACTATTCGTTGTTTAATAAAGGAAAAAGAAAAATTATTTATTTTTTTATTTTTTTTAATAGCCCTGTTGTCGGTTTAAAAACAACACAAAATTTGATTGTGTCTGAAGGTCTCTCATCTCTGGAAATTGTTTAAAAATTATGCTGTGGGAAAAAAAACTCAAAACAAGCATTCTGCTTTCTGAGAATATTCACTGACCTCCATATTATAACTTTCTATTTTGCAGTAGTGAGAAGCAGTGCTTGCTGGTTTTCATTAAAGGTCCCATATTATACTGTTTTTCAACAATTTCACACAGCTGTCAGAAGTCCAACAACACTGTATTTGAAATGTTATGCTGGTCCTGAATTTCAGCTGTCTAAAAGTTTCTCAAGTGAGCTCTACTGAGACCAGGCTGTTTCTGTGCCTGCCCCTTTAAATGCTATTAAGCTCCATCTGTTAATGGTACATGCCCCTCTCAGGGAGAGGATGCCGCTTCCGCTAGCAGTAACATGCGCTAATTTCTATGTTTATGGTGGACATATTACTATGGCTGTATGGAGTGGAGTTAATGGAGTGTTTTTGCATAGAGGATCCTTTCGTTACATCACAAAAGGAGCTGAATCTGAACAGCCCGTAGAAGCACTGTTTTTCCAGTGGATGGGCTGAAGAGACGATGCAGGACCTGTTTGCTTTGCTCATTCAGGGAGTTGGTAGGCTCAGGTATGACCAGCTTATATGTGTAGAGACCAGCGAAAACGTGTTTTTCATAATATGGAACCTTTAACCAAAAAATCCTCATGTCCACTGAACAGGATAATGAAACTAAACTAACTAAATCCTGCTTTCAAATGACGAACTGTCTCTGAGGATGGTGGGATCTTATATAGTTTTGCTTGACTGAATCTTAAGGCCAGGACACACCAAGTCGACGTCAGCTTTGCAGGGGGCAGCTACCTCCATCAGCCAGGCGTGTTGCATATGAACACACTACACAGACTACCGCTAACGGCCCATACACACTCACCTTCTGCGCATGTGTGAGAGGCAATACCCCCCCCCCACACACACACCTCCCACACACACACACACACACACACACACACACACACACACCACACACACACTCGCAGGGGGTGGTACACTGTATTTGTGAAGCAAAAAAGGGAGACCGGAAGACTGACTTGTGACAGAATTTGTTAACAGCGTTTGTCACTCCGCTAACCACTAACCCGAGAACCCTTTCTGTTGTTTATTTGTTTGGTTTTGTCATGTCCGTTTTTCTTTACGCACACTAATTCAAACAAACAAACCGCACCACAGTTCACTTGGAAGCGAATCGAGACCTAGATTTTCAGGCAGACCTCGGTTCACTTCTTTGATGCGCACCAGAGTTTGGATGAGCTTTCACACCTGCCCAAATGAAGTGAACTATCCAAGGAAACGATCCCTGGTCTAAGTGGACCAAACAGCTCTCGAGTGAAAGCGACCTTAGTCCTACAGTCTGACCCTAAGAGTGTTGCTTAACCTTCTGCAAAATGTATTATATAGGCAACTTAAGATATCTGACCAAAATAATTGTTTACCCTCTCTGTACAACTTTCCTGCCTTGTCAAAAGTGATTTTCAAATAAATTAGATTTGATATGATGTGTAAGTAGGGCAGGGGAGCTATCATGAACCATTAATTCACTGGCTGGTGAATGAGCATTTCACGGAGACAATTTATCTTTGCTCATGACAAACACATTAGACAGACTAAAATCGCATTACTAGTAATGGTGTATTTGGTCTGAAAATACAATCAAAGTCAAGAATAATAGTGCACTCTTCAAACAAAACATTTATTCATTTCAGCTTTCCACAATGATGACTCAGAGGCTGACACATTGCATGCTTGTTTTGTTGTTTGTTTGCTTGTTTTTTTTTTTTACCTCCATGTGTGATATAATCTCACAGTCACAGTAATTTCTGATATGTTGAAACTATCTGAGATAATTGGCTCTTAAAATCTGAAATTCAGAGAAAAGGTTCAACGCCTTAACACTAAAATTCAAAACACTTCATGAAACCCTGCAGTGTAGTGAGTTTCATTTGTCTTTCTTTTTTTCCAGTAATGGATTAAAAAATGGAGGGGAAACAGGCCAATACTCTGATATGATCAGTGAAGAAAATTACAAAATCATGATGTTTGTAATTTGTTAGTCAAATTGCATAGGTATATGAATAACATATGAATATATATTTACATGGTCAGAAATGTTACTGATTGGGCCTTTAATGAATCTGGAGGCTTGGACCATATCCTGGCCATAATTACCCAGAATCCTCAGTAATTATTTCCCAGCCTGCTTAATAACTCCCTCTTGTGTAACCACGAATAAAGATTATTTTATTGGTCGGGAATAGCGGCTGTTTGATTGGTTGGGAATGGTGATAGTGTCGCCAGTCTGGTTAATTGCTGCTCTGAAATCATTTTAATAAGAACAAATGCCCTTGGTGGGTTCTCTCTCCCTCTCTCTCGCTCTCCCTCCTGCAGACACATACTAACTGAGGGAGTGAAAGAGACTGAAATGTTCCTATTAATGAGATATTAGAGTGTCCTCTCTTTTTAATTATTCTCACTGATTACATGCAACAGTCATGGGTTAGCGAGGCAACCAAAAGGTCTATTTACATGCCAACATATTGAGAGAGAGGAGCGACAGAGAACGGAGGAGCTGCTCCTCTGGGGTTCTTGCCAGACCCTTTGTCACTTTAATGAACAGATAATCTATGCATGATGTATACATTAAAGATTAGACTGGCACCTTCAGATACACATTAGGTTCTGTAACTAATGAGCAATCAATAGCTAGTTTGCAAGAGTGACTTTTTTATAGTTCTACTGGGTTGGATATGCATTATGTTTGCATTCCATGCATGTTCTGTCTTTCAGCCTCTGGTATTCCATAGTTGTGATATACAATTGACTGGTATACAGTATTTCATGCATGTAAGGAGAGTTTTGTGTGGAAATCATTTTGGCATACCAAAGGATCGAAAACATGAAAGGCAAAAACACTTCTTCTTAATGGCCACTTAATTCACCATTGGAAGGTCCACTTAAACCAAAGGGAACACCACCACTAGATACTACCACATCATCACACGCCCAAAAAGCAAAAAGCATGTTTGTGATGTTTCGTGAATTTACTTTTTTAAACTCTTAATAGTTACACAACCATGCATATTTGCATTACAGATGAAAAAGGAAGATAAGCAATAGCCTTTGAGAAAAATGATGTCCATTGGCTAATAAAAAGCCACACTGTAAACAGAATATTGAATGACAAAGAAAAATAATAAATATTTCAAGGAAAGCAAGGGTGCAAAAAATAAATGGACTTGAGGTGGGAGGAACAGTTGTGTTACATTACCAAGAGTGGACTGACTTATGCAAATATGGCTTTTTATTTTCTTGCTGCTAAGTCTTGCTTTGTTCGTTATCTGCACTCTACATTAAAGCTCCATTAAGCAATATTTGGGTTATTAACATTAAATGACCCCTTGAAGAAATAAAAGAGCTGCTATAACAAATGCTGATCCTTCTGAAAATCTTTTAGCTTTGTTTAGGTTTACCGGCTTATGACTTCATTAAAATGCCTCTCACCAATGCTGCCATATAAAACGGTTCAAATCGCTTCAAATTTACTAGCACAGTTACTATGCTTCTTGTTCATCATGAAATTGTTATCTGCGTAGCTTGGCTCCGATAGTGGTCGACGGCTGTGCAGCCTCCACCAGTCATGCTGGAACATACATTGCTGTTTAGCATGAATGCATAAAGTCATGGTATACCTGAGGTAATTATAAAAGAAATGAAAGTTAACTTTATGTAAGACAGCTTTTTTGGTACATTATGAGCATAGGGTTCTTGCTTACCGGATGACATTATGAATACATTAGAACAGTTAATGTTGATTACTCAGCATTACGGTGACAACCTTTTTAAACTAGCAGAGAAATGACTCTTTTTGAAAGTTAAGAATGGGCAGCAACATCGGCTCCCTAAGTATGTGACTGTTATTCCACACAGAGACGATCACAAGTTGCTTTCCAACATAAGCACAAAGAGAGCAGAAAAACATTATGTTCACTGTCCTTGTTGTTATCTTGATGAGTTAATGTCCAACAAAGTGCGTCTAATTCCACCAGTACAATTACTGAGTCACTAGTTGAGCACTGGCTTGTAGTGGGATCAGACCACAGTAAGAGGAGATAAAGACAGGCGCTGTCATACCACAGGCAGTTGATCTTAGATAAAACACATAACACTGCAAAAGTGATGAGTCCACAAAGTAAAGTAAAAGCATTATTGTTACTCAATTAAAACTGTGTAAAGCAAGAACCTGGTGACAGCTTTATCTGTGTCACACACCAAGGCAAAAAAGTATTACCGTACACTTAATCATATTAAAAATATATCTGAAGCATACAAGAGTTACTACAAATATACTTTTACTTTTTATGCTTAATTTGTAGTATATTTAATATATACTTTTAGAAAGTGTACTTTAAAATATATGTGATTAAGTTCATCTTCAGTATGCTGTGCTAAAATCAAACATACCAATTATGCAATAATTAAAGTTGTACTTAAGTTTACTCCTAAAGTATATTTTTAAAAAGCACACTTTATTTCAATGCACTTATACTAGTAGATTAGTATTCTTATTAAAAGCGTACTTATTTGGAATATACAGTTAGTACATTTTATTAAAGTGCACTTTAATTTCACTTAATTGGAAATGAATTTACGTACACGTATTTAAAAGTGCTTGAAAGTGTGTGAACGTGACTCTTATAGTACTAATACCTGCAACAGCTATTGCACTTCAAATACACTTCTAAACCATACTTTATAGTATAATAGTATCATATTTGAAGGACAACCCTTTTGATGTTTACATTGTGATATTACTTCACTATAAATGCATTCCTGTTAGCATAATAGTGTACTTGAAAAGCAATAGAAACAGTCAGAGAGTGCACTTGAAGTATTCCAAAGGCATGCTAGAATAATGATAAGTGCATTAAAAATACAATCATACACAACTATCAATTTAATTTGAAGGCCTTTCAAGTATATTTTGGATATACTGGTGGTCTAATACAATAGTGCTGCAAGTGTATCTCAGACAGAGTAGGCTACTTGCCAATCATAACCATCACTTATATATATATATGTATAACTCTTTTGAATATGTACTTACTTTCTGTTTTATTTCTTGTCTTGCCTTTTTCAATTTCTGTGGCCCTTTATTTTACACACCTCTCACTGTGCTTTAATTCTTAGTGAGCTTTCAATGGAATCAATAGAGCAGCAGTTCCAATTTTTCTGCCCCATCTCTTCCTCTCTTTTCTTCCTTTTTATTACCGTTTCCCTCTGTGTAAAGATCAATAGCACATGGACCTTTAATGGCACGACACTATTGCTAGCTTTGCCATGTAAGAAAACAAAAATTACCTGCATTCAATCGACAGACAGTGTTTGTGTGAATTTGTGTATGTCTTTGTCTGAACTCTCTGCTGCTGAGGTTATTGATGGTATCTGATAGCACTGCTGCTTCTCCTTTGTCAAAGGAGATGAGCAAAAGACAAAGAGTGAAAATGAGAGACGAAAAAGCAAGTAATTGATAGATTGAGAGGGTGACAAAGAAACAGTAGGAGCTCTTTAGGTGCAATATGTGTGAGTAAATCAAAGTTAATTGCATCCAATAATGATATTAGCCAAACAGTATTTTCGCCAAAGTGCATGTGTAATTACCTGATCTGGCGTTATTTTTCCTGGAGATGAAAATTCCATTTTAACAGATTTTCCAAATAGAAACACTGCAATGGTGCATTTGCTTTCAACTCTGACAACACAGGATTAGCTTCTTTTACTTTCCAGTTTGTGCAAATGGCCACATACCCCCATTCTAGTTTACCTTGCCCACCATGACAAGTGCGTTTTTTGTATTATCCTGCATCACAACTGAGACCTGAGCAAATTTCCAGTGACTCCTTTTCAGTCTGGAATAAATTCAGTGGATATGTAAACCGCTCATACGAAGTTTGTTAATTCTGTCAGTGATCTTCTTTCCCAGGGGTATTCCACAAGGTTCAGTGTTTGGTCCTCTGCTTTCTAGCTTCTACATGCTCTAAATCATTGGTATCGTCCAGTTCAATAACCTCTTATTTCCACAGTCACTACATCAATGCACAAATCCAAGCTTACGTTTTCAATTGAATCTGAATAATCAGATTTTGACATTATTGGAGTAAAAACTCAGCATCCCCTTCACAGCTCCATAGTTCTTCCCTCTTGTCATACATGTAGCTTTGCAGTCATCACCTCACCTGCTCACTCAATCTGGAACACAGTTAACAGCACACTTAAAGCAGAGTGTCTTTAGATTTAGGCAGGCTGCAAACACATTATGTTACTCCTTTCCTGCATTTCATGCAGGTTTGTGTTGGCAAAAACCATGAGTGTGACATAAGACAACAAACAATATCACCAATAATTGTCAGCTGTGTGTGTTTGTATGCACATGTATCTGTGTGTGCCTTTGAAAATAAACTGAAATGACTGACTGAACAAAGCCTTATTGAGACCAAAGCAACATGACTAATCAGTCCTCCTGAGTGTAATCTCACTGAGAGCTCAAGACGGTATGAAGTTACGGACTGAGTCTGCCAGGTGGATTTGCCATGGACTCTTGTCTTAGGACAAGCCACCATGACCCCCTGACACAAACACACAAAATGACTTATTTGTTTATTTTACCTTTACTACCTCATTCTTAAAATCATATTATACACCTGCAGTATGTGACAACAGGTACATGCTGGTAGGATTTATTTTCATGGGAAAATTGCATTATTATTGTCGTAAAGAAAACTGCTTATTTTTTGTGTCATCGTCAATATCCTGACATGAGGATATAAAAATTGTTTCTTTTTCGTCTCTTCATTTTCCACCATGGTTATTCAACATTATGCAAGGCCTAAGTCATAAGGTGAATCTGGCTGTAAGTGATGACATTAATCACATTACTGAGCAATATAATGACACATAACAGTATACATATATAATAACTCAGATGATGTATGTCTGGAGGTCTCATCCAGTTAAGGGGACCATGTTTATATATCACTACTAGATAATAAGCACTGTATGTAAATTGTACCATTCATCACTGAGATTAGGGTGACATTGATATTGATACTGTGTGTCTTCATGCATTTCTGCTCTCTAGAGTCTAGGATTTGTTTAATTTGTCTAAGTGATGCTGTGAAAGTCTGTCACAATGCAGCTTCCTGGTTTTAATGGACAATGAAAAGAATGTTGAAATCAGATTTTTTTGTGATCCATCCCATTCTTGACAGGCTTGTAGCCTGTCTTTTCTCCTACCTTTCAACTTAAGTGTATCACATGGCTTTTGCTTTGTGTTTTTAGCATCCATTTGGACCCAGATTAGATGCTGTGGATAAGCATTCCAGTTGATTCTCAGCGGGAACCAGCCTCTGTCCCATCACGCTCCCCGGCTTTCTGGAGATTGATCGGTATCAGTCGCCTGCCTGACAGCTCCAGTATTAAATCTCATTTAGCGAACCTGACAATTTGAGACTGAATGAAAAACAAGTGAGACAGACAGAAGGAAGGACAGAGAGAGATAGAGTGTGCAGGGTGGATGGGGTGGTAGAGAGTAAAGAAGACAAAAAAAAAGGGAGGGATGTTGAAGGACATTGGACAGCAGCATGAATCTGCTTGAGGACATCAAGCTTTGCTCAAAGCATTAAAGTGATAGTTCACCCAAAAATCAAATTTCACTCATAATATAGTGGATCCCATGTCAGCGGATGCATGTACCAACTTTTAAACTCACCGGACTGTTTTGGAGCTTTTCTGGGTCTCGTTGCTGCACGGCTAGCCACTCGGGGTCCAACCTCCTTCGTCCAAAAAGACA
>JBCAUF010000253.1:9998382-10010191 GCA_038406115.1 Haemulon aurolineatum
AACTTATTCCTTAATTGGTTTGGAGACAACCAACGGTGTATTTTTTTTCTTCACTTAATTAGATCCAAATATTGATATCAGTGAGTCAGGTACTAAGCTCATCCAAAGAACTAGGGTTGTCTGGGGAAACAGAGATATACAATTGTGTCTCATCTGCATAATAGTGATATTTGACATCAAGCAGACCGATAATGTTTCCCAGAGGGAATATGTATGAAGGGGGGCTGGAATGCTTCAGAGAGTTGAAAGAAGATTCCTCCATCCACAAACATAATTCTTGTTTGTTGTTGCAGCAAACGGATATTAGACAGAAAGAGATTGCCTGGGTGGACTGGTTATAACATAAACTGAGAATGGTCCAGCAAAGAGGTTGATCCAAGAGAAAATGTTGAGGCCTTCCTGGTGCACACGAATCATAGAATGACATTCAGACAGGTTGAGTACAACAGAGGACATCAACAGTGCGTGTGTGTGTGTAGGCCTTACTGTACTTTTTGCTTTAATATGTGTGTTCGTGGTGTGAAGTTAAAATGGTGTACATCTCTGCTCGTATTGTCTGATTTGGTGATGTTTTATTTTGCTGTTAAAGTGACAGTTTCATTTAGCCTAATATTGCTTTTTGCAATATGGGTACTCCCCCCTTCCACACACACACAACACACAAACACAAAAGCAGTAACAATTTCTTGGAATACATTTTTACTGAGGTACTTTTAACTTTCACTCCTGCAAAAAATATACAAAATCCTACTGACACAAGCTAAAAGTGTATACAGCACTGTACCTTACCAACAATACAATAGTATAAATGTTAACACCTGGGAATATACATCTCCTTCCAGATACAAGCTACAGCTTCCCCGTCACTAAGACAGCATTAGTGGTGACATACTGAGGGATTGTTTAAAATCTTGCAGATGTTAATATGATAATACAAATCCTCCCAGGCATCAATCCAAAAGTATGAGTCATATTTGCAGTTAGAATGCAGCTAATTGTCAAAAACCAATTTCCAAAGTTCCACACAGCTGGGCTAGCCATGGGTGGGATCCATTACATTTTCAATTTAACTAGTTTAATACAGCAATACATTAAATAGTAATATATTCATGTGTGCCATTGTTAATTTAACTAATAACCTATTGCTTACAATGGTTTAAAATGTCTCCAGAAAGTAGAAATAGAGGGCAATGTGCAAATTAATGAGAAGACAGAAGGAACTGAAGCAATTAGAGGCGTACAATAAAGTGTGTCAGCTTGAAGTACTGTCTAATTGAAGACTTCCATTCTACTGGAGATAAACACCATTTATGAAATGTGGCACCTGTTCAGACAAAATAATAGCTAAACAAAAAACTCCAAGTAAATCGCCCATTAATTGAGGTTATTATCCATAGCATGAGAGTGATTAGGCATGTGGAGCTTTTTTTTCTTCTTAGAACAAACTAAGGAGCTTGAAACTACTGATGTTGGCCATCTTTTATTCGTTGTAAGTGCAAATTGCAAATTCAGCATAGATTTTCATCCAGTGATTTTTTTTTATTTTATTTTCTTTTTACCATTTGGTAAAGTCAGAGGTTATTTTAGGATCTGCTTGTAGTGTGTGTGTGTGTGTGTGTGTGTTGCATGTTTTCAAATGATTGTAGTGGATATGATTGGGCTACACAAACCTAGATTCTCCAAAGCAGTTTTGGCACCTGACAGCAAGCATATGACTAAACTAGTCTCTTTTGTATTTTTCCTTTTGGTGACAGGTGTGTCATGTGGATCTCATGAGATATTCAATACAGGTTAATTCTGTTCATTTTGAGTGTGGACAGTGACAAATGTTCAGGGCATCTGATGGTCCATCGTTTTACTTTACAAGATGGAGGAAAATGTAATGTTATTTATCTCAAAGGACTGGTTTGCACCCATTGTGGAGTTGACAATTGCCCAAACAACTGTTCAGCAATATGAGTAAAAACACTTCTGGAACATAGGTAAAACGTACATACAATTTGGAACGTATGATTTTTAGGGCTGTCAATCAATTAAAATATTTAATTGCGATAAATTGCCCGACTGTCATGAGTTAACTCACGATTAATCGCAATTAATGGGTGCTGTGTGTGATGCAAAGCATATGCTTAAACGGGATTTGCCTGGCTGCTGGAATCATGTTGATACACTATCAGTGATCAGTGTGCTAACTTTATGTACATTGCTCCATTGCCTGGCTACTTGCATAAAGTATTCAGTACAAGTGTCAGTGAAGTGCCTTTCCTCTGTATTTACTCTACAGTCTACTCAACAATCAAAGCAACCGAATCCAAGTTAGAGGCGTTAAAAAATGAACACTGTTGATAACTGGTTAACTTTGACAGCCCAAGTAATTTTATTTTTCACAATTCTCCCATTCTTATGCAATCAAAACAGAAAATAGAGCACACATAACGAGTGAAATCAGCATCAGAGATATGACGTCAGGTTCAAATAAATTCATGGGTAGCAGGTGGGCTGGAATCTATCCCAGCATGCAATGAATGGAAGACAGGTCACACCCTCAAAAGGCCACATAGCTAAGGCACAGACAGAGAACACATTCACACATACATGCAATGTACATTTTGTCATTTAATTTAAAATGTTGAACATAGACAGATGTATGAAACAATATGTAACCTTCACATACGCGGCGTAATTGGTTTCAAACACAACACCTTCCTGCTGTGACAAAACACATCACTCCATCCAGAAAAGTGTCACCAGCTATGCATCATCAAACATGTTATGAGGCTGTGCATGAGCTGTACTAACTTTTCCTACTTTTATGCCTCTGCAGAGACTTTTTGGCAGCAGTGTGCAGGTCCCTTTTGTCCTCAGATACGAAAATCAGCTCATAACATTCTGTCAATTTCACACACTCCTGTTTATAGTCACTCTGTAGTCTATATCAAAGAACTAATGGAATTACATAAGGACAGTGCAAAGCCAACACTCCATTTTAGAGAGATAGGAGAACCATTCTCCACTCAAAGATTAGTCATTATTTCTTGTGTGCCATTCAGTCTCCAGTCTGCCAGAAAAGAATACTTTCACCATAAAGAGAGAGTCCTTGGTTGGAGAACGCGAGAAGAAAATGGGAAAAGCAAAGACAGACTCTTTTTTATTTCCTTGCCGGAGGTTTTCACAGTGCAATTCAATTGTGACTCTTAATTATTATTAAATCTTTATTTCAACTCGTTGGTCACTGAGGTTTCCCTCATTTAAAGGGACAAGTTTATAGTACAGGCAACAACAGAGCATAAATACAATAAATACAATTACATTAAAAACAATTGCAGGGTGATTTGCAAAAGTCAGACACCATACATTTACGTGACATTTACATGACGACAAGTTCACAAGCAACAACAGAGAATAAAACAATAAATACAATTACATTCAAAGTCGGACTCCATACATTTAAAACTAGCATAAGAGGGGATATTCTCCAGCTCTTTTTTTTGGGGGGGGGGGGGGTTGGGGGGGGGTTGACAGTCGGGCAATTTTTGGTTTTGAATGTAATTTAACACTCAAAACCATTACGCAATTAAATGATCCGCTAAAAAAAAAAAAAGAAATCTATTGTTTCCTGTTATGGCAATTTGCAGATTGTAACTTCAATTTTCGGCAAATATTTTAAATAAAAGAATTTGTTTTTTTAATGAAATTCACACTTAATTTTGAAAAATTGCAAAACACCTGTAAAATAAAATGATACAATTAATGTCCATGAGGTAACTTTTTTTTTTATTGAATGTTTTTTACGGCGTATTTGATTGTCACCTCTGTGGCATCTGTTTTTCATACTGTATGCTCTAATTCTGCGGAAGCCAAAAGAATTAAGCCTGAGAGAGTTCACACATTTTTGGCTAAGAACAATGACAGAAATAAATAGTCCATTTATTTACTTCCAATGTAGAAGGTTATTTTGTCAACTCGCCAAGTGCTCAGAAAGATTCTCCTTTAATCAGGCCCGGGCTCCTGTCGTGTTGCTCTTCTGTCCTGTTGTGCCAATAAGCATTTACCCTGCTGAAGTGCCCTGGAACACTGTTTTGAGTACCTGCTAACCATGGGAGGGAGTGCTCCCGATCGCAACCTGAGGACCCTGGAGGAGAGCTGAGCAAAAAGGCAGGGATCAGTAAAATATATTACTTATACAGTGATCATTAGCAACATTAGGGGGGCATTATGATCACACTGTCATTGCCAACTCTATTCCTCCTATTTCTATCCTCATCTTCATGACATCAGATGATTATCAGTATAATCTGATCTGATGTCATCATTATCACTGTCTCCATGGTAACTACTAGTTACCAAGATGCAGAGTGGTTGAAAAATCACACACTTCAAGATATCTCTGTCACAAATCTTGAGTGCTTTTCTTTACCTAAGTTCATCTCCTTATAACCTACAGTGTATCAACAATATTTACCATAGAGTAGCCAATGTAATCTGATTATCTGCAGTGATCCTGTTCATGTACTAAGACTACAGGACACTGAAAACATCTGTAAATGCTCATGGGTTATGTCTTACTCAGGTATGTTTATACACACACCGGTATGTGTTTGTGCATTAAACTTTATGTACTAATTTTGAGATCTTGAATAAAGGTGCCACCACAGCTACATTTGCATAGTTGTAGGTCAGTAAAACAAAAAGATAATAAACCATGTAAGGATCATCTAAACACTTGACAAAGCAAAGGATAAATGTTAGTGCTTGTCACTCTCATCATCCATTATCAAGCAGAATGGCAAATGTTCAGGCAGCCAGAAACCAAAGCAGGCTCTGACACGACTGGTGAATTTCAGTAGAAAAGAGAGGTCGACTCAAAAGCATTGAAATATATTCCAGGCAAGCAGGTAGGATGAAGAGTAATGTACTCAAGGTGATAGTCAGGAAACAGGATAGCAGTCCGAACTAACAAATCCAACAGGTGAGCAGGTCAGGAACAGGCAACAAAAGAGCAGGAACATGTCATGTACAAGTACAGGTTCAGTTAACGGTCGGGGTTTAAGTCAGAACTGCCAATTAGTAACCGATATCTGCAACACAAGTGTGCATCAAGTCAGGCACAAAAGCTGAATATCCGAAGAGTATGTACCTACGTACGTGTGTGTGTCTGTGAGTATGTATGTTCACATTTGCCCAGAGAAACAAAAGCTTAACAGCTTTTTGAGCTGTCAGAGGTGGAAGCAATGGGCGAAAAAACCATGACAAACGCCTAACAAGGGTTTCAATAGCAGAGCAATCAATATGGCTGGTTCAAACAGAGAGAGCACAGTATGACAGTTATATGTTTGTGTGTATGTGTGTGCACACAGAGAGACACAACTGGACTCTGGATTTATCATAGTTATTGACTCAGTTCACTGCAAGAGCAGCAAGAAACTGAGTGGAATCATTATTTTGACAGCTACAAACACACACATGCACACACCTACATACACAATCACAAAACGCAGGACATACAAAGACAAGATAACATAAAACATGATTCAGAACAACATGCCTCGTGTATCGCCTCACAGGGCACTTAACATCAAATGAAAACCTTCCTGTGGAGTATATGTGCATCCCCCACACTCACAAATAAAAGTGCGTACCCATGCAATCAACAGCTGAGTTCTTCACACATACACATACACACACACACACCACCAGAGGCCAGAGTTCCTAACCTCGTCACAGTCTGCTACAGCAGCACATCGATCACTGTCTCCCATAAAGACAATGAGGATGGGAAGAAAAGAAGCGGAGAGCAGAATGGAAAAGGAGGACAGGAGAGGTTTACAAATTACAATACTATATTACTATAGAAATGTAACACATTGTAATTGTAATTTTAACACATGCCTTAGTAATAAATAAAATAAATAAATGGACTGATTCATTCATTCATACACTGGTGGCTGAGGCTACTGTACAAAGTGCCACCTGCTCATCAGTATCTCATTCATATACATTCACACACCGATGGCCAGGCCACCAGGGGCAAGTCGGGGTCAGTATCTTGCCCAAGGGGCAGAAGCCAGGGATTGAACCGCCAACCTTGTGCCGCTCTACCACAGCTATGTAATTGAAAAATAAATGATGTAAACATTAGCCCCAGTAGCTTCAAAGTGATCTGTTTTGAACATCCCATTTCAAGCTATAAAATTAAGTATTGTAAGACTTACTACTTTTCTAATTTTGCAAGCATACTGTAGTTCCTACTTTTCTAGTTTTGTAAGCATACTGTAGCAATAACCTACATTTCACAATAATTCCCTGCCTTTAGGTCATCATGGCATGATTGAATGTTTGATCAAAAATACACTGAGTGGGTGAATGAGAGAATGTGGGTGGGGAGACCACATTAAATGACAAAGGGAAGAGGGATGAATGGCAGAGAAAATATAATAATGTTAGCATGAGAAAAGACTGGTGAGAGAGGAAAACAGCAAGTGCGGGAGAGGAATAAGGGAAAACTTGATAGAAAATAGAGCTGAGAGAAAAATCAGTTGGTTTTGCTGGATTTATGTCTGGAACTGGAGTATTTAAGCTCAGGGCAAAAAGGAAAATGAACACAGCGTGCAGGGGGGAACACATGGCCCTTCAAAGAGTAGGTGTTTCCAAACTTAAAATTTGGGGACAACTGGGCTGCCACCTGAGTAAATGGTGTTAAAATACTTCCTAGCTTCCAGACGGTTGCTTATTTCCAGACACAAAGTGTACTAAAAGACCTATTTGTTAAAGTTTTGTGACACAGAAATTGGACTTTGAAGTGGTCAGCGAGTATTGAGAAAATGGCAGGGAGCTGGAAGAAGGGAGGGTTAAAGAAGTAGTGTGAGAATAGAGGAAAAGAGAGAGCAGAGTGAGGAAAAGAAATCAAGTGGGTTCATGGGGTTCATTGGCCAATAGTTGGAGAAATGTATTAGGCTGCATGGGGAAGAGACTAGCGAAACAGTGAAAGAGAACAGATTGGTCGTAACGCTAAGAAGAAAACTAGATGAGGAAAAGGCAAGTTGGGTGCTTTAAAGGAGAATAAGTTATGAGAGAAAACAAAACAGGGAATGGATTTAAAACTGAGGAGCAGCAGTTGAAAATGCTGCAACATGGCAAGGGAGGAAAGAAGAGAACATGTCCCTGAAGTCACAAATGAATGCGTCGTCAAATTAGATTATGATTATCACACTCATTAAAGTGTCATTACTAGCCTCACAAACACAGATGCCACTTTATTTGTCTCACTTGTGTTCCCTTTCTCCTACATTGTCTCCTGATTATGTTATTTCTGAAAGGAACCTCGTCAGATGACCTCCTAGAGCCAAATCCCTGCAAGCCTCTAAAGTATTAATGGCAAACTCGACTTCTCATCGACAGATACTAAAATGACTAATGACAATGTGACAATGACTCAGAAAACTCGGTAAAGTTAGGAAGAATTTGAAGTTTGGGACTTGTTTTAACTCTAAAGTAACATCGGAAACAAAGGTTTGACCAATGTAAGAGTAACAGACATGACCACAGAAGAATCAAGTGCCACAGCTTTATCAACGCCAAGCAAGCTGGACGGGCAGCTCAGTCACCGGGGAAAAATGATGTGTCTGTGTATGAAAATGTCATACAGTACATGTCATATCACATTTCTTTCATTTGTGTAATATCAGAAGTTAAATTAACTATATGACGTGAAAGTCATGTTAAATAAGAGCGGTTGGTTGTGGTGTTCCAGGAAACAGCAGGCTGCTGTTGAATACCAACCAACAACCAGATATTGGACTTTGTGGAAACAATAGTGGATGTCTGAGCAGAGTTTGTGGTGCAGATATTTTTATGGAGACAGCAGGGAATTTCCAAGCGTGTTTGTGTTGACGATACCAGGTATTTCTGCTGACTGGGTTGGAATCAGCAGCCTGGAAACCAGCAATCTGAGGGAAGTTCAGACTGGACCAGACTGGAGAATGTTTCAGACAAACTGGATGGTGGAGAACTGAGGAGGAATTACAGTACTCTGGGCAGAAAGCGTAAAACAAGACAACGGATGCAGCTGTTGACCAGAGAGTTGTCTGTCTGAGCATTGAACTGAGAGTAACAGGTTCTGGTGAAGAGCTGAGACTAACAGGCTCAAGCAGACAACTGGAAGAAATACGCTCAGATGGAAAACTCAGAGACACAGTCTTGTGTAGGGACTCAGGACGAAGACAACAAGGGCAGGATCAGGGGAAACACTCAACACCGTCATGTGATACAGGAACTGGAAAATCAAACACAGGGGAATCACACAGGGACCAAATAGTTCCAAACTGCTGGAGAAAGCATGGCTCGGATATAGGAGTTCACCATAGAATTAGCTGACCAATGAGAAAGGTTGTTGATTGACAAGATGATTTTGCAACTGGATAATGGGACCCCACAGACTTTGCGTAAGAAGGTCTGGTGCTGGAGGAATGGCTTGTTTGGATCAAAAACTGACAGCTTAGAAACCAAAAAAGGGGACTCCTGGGCTCCATGATGATGCTGCGCTCTGATAAGATGGTACTGGAAGGCTTAAAGAAGGCAGTGGAAGGCACCCAGAGAAACAGGACTGTTTACTATCTGCACCAAGAGCTCTTTTTCAGGGAAACAAGATATTCCTGGTCACCTTGTGAAACTCCGGTCACCTTGTGAATCTTCTCCATCAAAAATGCAAGGTCCTGGAAAGAACTGGGACAATCAATCCATGGTTGCTAGACTGTACTGTGACAGAGGCCAAATGCGTATACCAAAGCTAACACCATGAGGTGGCCTATGGGTAGGGTGCACCAATACCAACACAGATTACTTAGCCAGCGTCTGCTGCAAAGTTGGTTGTCTCTTGAACTGAGCTACATGAAGGTTATATGAACTGCATATTGTGTTTTATTTAGGAAGGGGCGCAAGTGTATTATGTTGATATTGTGTCGGATTTCCTGTCTGGACCACCAATTTCTAGGTGTGATGACATCGTCGATGATAGGACGATAGAGCACAAATCTCTACCGTGGGCCAAATTTATATAATTTCTACCGTCTACTGCATATACCGCACCGCCCTAGCTCCTCACCTTGCAGTCAACTGCTGTAAGCAGTGCGCTACCGTAAAGTGTTATCGATGTCATGGTATCTTGTACTCATATTTTATGAGTACAAGTACGAGTACTTATGCCTGGTATCGGACCGATACCCAATACCCGTATCAGTATCAATGCATCCCTACCTATGGGTTTATGTTCATCAGTGATAGTAAGTAACAGGAGTGGTTCAAACTCACATGCAACTTAAACAATCTTAGACTGCTTTTTAAATCAAAATACTGCTTATTGTTGAAACCCACAGAACCTATATCAATACCAGTTATGTCAGGCTGACTTCGGTGGAACTGATATGAAATGCAAGACATATTATGTATTTAAAATTGGTGGAATAGTGCAGCCATGACAAACATTAAGTCCTGGGTTTCATTCAGTGCTAGTACAATATAGTATAGTCTCAATGAAGAACTGTACAAGCAGATACGTGACATACAGTTTGATACTCTCAGACAATATGCAAAATAGTGATTTATTTTCCATTCTTAACACCGGAACAAAAGTCTGAACAATTCTGTTCAAAACACAATAAAACAGAGAGCATGTTAGGTAATAAAACTGCTCTCAAGCTCTTGGTAATCTAGAAGTTGTCCATCTTTCCGATATGTTAAGTGAACTGGAAGGAATGGGATGGAGGAAAGCAATCAGGGACTCCATCTGTCAGAATGAGCATGTTCTCCACCTCCTTCTCTCCACCTCCACTTACTGTCCTCGAACAGTAGCAAACATACTAAGTGATCGTGACAGCACTTATGCCCAGTAGGAATATGCTTCCTCGCTCCACTGCTTTGGCGATATTGTAGATGATGAGTTTGAGTCACCACAGATTTTTAGGAAGGAGTCCAGGGGGAGCAGCAGTGTAAAATGATCCCTCTTTCCCCACCGGCAGTGGAAGATTAGTTCCTACCCCCCGCCTGAGCAATGGGCCCAGGTTTAGCTCGCTCTGCTCTTCTAAATCAATTATACTACCTGCTAAATCAGGCTCTTACGCAACAACACACAGGTTTCTTTGTCTCTCCCGCTTTATTCCTCCTTCTTATACCTTCTCTCAGTGTGTTCCATGTGTCAGTTTCTCCATCATTTTGCTTCCCTCCTTCCCTCCTCTCTTCTGTTTCCCTACTTTCTCTCTGGCTGTTAAATAAAAGGCCAAGGTGTAGAAGTGTGGTGCTAGTGCCATCTTTTGACTAAACAGAGGTTGTGATAGTGCCAGAGTGACAGAAGAGCTTTCTCCACATCTCCAGAGAAGGCATAAGAGGGTCATCATTCAAGAGGGTGCCTGCAGCTCTGTCATTTTTGCATATTTTTTTTTCCTTCTTAGATTGGCTTATCTTCAGAGAAACAGTTTAGGCAAACTTTTCACCCTGGTTCCCCTTTTGTTCTACAGAGAACCGGAAGGATTAAATGACTCAAGAGGATGGGTATCCATCCTGTTCTTCTGTGTTTATTCTCTCCCTTTTTATCTTCTCTCTTATTCTCTCTTTCTTCTGCCTGTCCTTTTTTTTCTCATTCCTCCTGGGCTCTTGTTTGCTCTGACGTAAAGATCTTGTTGTCTTTTGTTTTGTTGTGACATTGAATTTCTCCTCAGAAGATTCAATGGTCTGCTCAGCTGCACATCAAGGGAGACAAGTAACGTTACAAAACAATTTCCCCTCACAGCAAATATCATTGTAATTCAACCTTGATACAAGAAAAAAAGAATTTTCCACAAACTTTTAACTACAGGCATCCAGACACAAACACATGCACACACATACACACCTACTGTATAAATAAACAAGCAGCAGCAGTGGTGATAGTAATGGTAATAGTGCATTAAGAATGTTTGAATAAATTCTCCATTCATATTATGCCCACTAGTGCGGGTAATTGAGATTGTGTCGCGACGTATGAGGTGGAATACAACCACTGTTGTCCTTGTTTAGCTCGGTGATCTATATTCAGAGAAAACGCTGAGATAACATTCAGTTGTTTTAACAAATCCATACTAGGAAACTCACACACACACAAACAAACAAACAGTTAAACAAACACAAATTTGCTTAACTTTGCTTTCAAGGATTTTTCATTTACAGTCACTTCCACACCTCTGAGCTAAAGCTAAACTCACAAACCTGAACCTGCGCTATTCAATGAGCAAGCACACACACAGACAGGCATGTCAAAACATACGATATACTGTCGTTAGAGTTAGTGGCAGTATAATAACCCTAACCCTAACCCTGTAATGGCAGAAGATTGTTGCTAAGTCTCTTTTAGTCTCTTTCACTCGTTAGTCACAGATTCATGTATTGTCCTCCAACATATTTGCACCTTTGTATGTGCCAGCCCTATATCATAGTCACATTCACTGTTCAGTATATCCTTGAACACTGTGTGCTTCAAGACATCATGTTCAGGACAACAAACAAATGAAAGGAGGCCACTTCTCCTTGAGACAAACCTGACGCCACATCAATCCAAGAACACTCTTACCTTTTGTCTCCTCTGAGTTACAAAGCTAGCTGGCCATTCAGTCAGTAAACATAGGGTACAGTTCACTGTCCAGGATATTCTGCATTGAAAGCCTTGGACATGTCAGCCAAAAAAAAGTGGCACCATTGTTGACTTCAGTTCAGTTCCACTAAGTCAGCATATGGATTGCTGTGGCCAGTGCTGTTGTGGAATAAATAGGCATACAGATTTTCA
>JBCAUF010000253.1:10083301-10095809 GCA_038406115.1 Haemulon aurolineatum
CACACACACACACACACACACACACACACAACTATACAAGCCACACATACATGACTAGCATAGTGCATTACTATAGCATGTGAGTCTGTGGGTGTTGTCAGGACAAGCTGTAAAGACAGAAGAGTAGAGAAGAGGAAGGGGGCGGAGAGGAAAAAAAGGAGAGTAGAGAGCAGAGGTGTAAAATGAGGGAGGTGTGAAATCTATTTCTAGGCACGAGGGGGGACACTCCTGTCAGATATGTAAAACATCATCATCATGCTCCCCGTGCGGTCTACTCATTCTCCCTTGTTTTCACTTATTTTGCTTTCCGCTTTTATTGCCTCGGTAGCACTTGGTTACAAATGTTGCTCGGTGGCATTGTGCCAGTAATTATTGATGAGGAATAAAATATTTTTCATTAATCTACTTAACAGTTTAAAAGGCACTCTCAGGATTCAGACCAGACGCTGGCTACAGAAAACATTTCGAGCCATTAAGATGTCATTGATTCCATCACTGTACCACACCGATAAAGACCGACACGCATGCACACACACACACACACACACGCACACACACAGGCTAACTCACCGCATCTCTCCTCCTCTTATTTAGTTATAGAGTCCCTGAGGAGCAAGTTCTGAGAGCAAGTAAGACAGAGGATTGAGGGTAAAAAAGAGAGCGAAGGAGAAAGTGGCCAACGCTGCAAAAAAAAAAGAAAAAAGAAAGAATAGTAAAAGCCCATTAAAAGAGAGCAAAACCAGAAAGAAAAAAGAAAAAGGAGAACCCAAGTGGCCTGAGTTGCCACAGAAGGTAGAGGAGACAAGTCAAGACGACTACAGAGGAGAAGTAAAAATATATCGGATGTTAGAAGGCAAGAGGAAATGGCTGACAAAAGAGCAAACTCAGAAACCAAACCATACAAATAAAATAATCCTTCATGTTTAGTGCAACGTTCAGATAATTGGCATACACGTCATATCAACTTGACCATAAATTAGGGCTTAACAGTATGGTCAAAAAATCACATTGTGATTATTTTGACAGATTGCTATCAGAAATGGGAATGACAATTTTTGCATCATAATTGTCTTATTCACTGAAAACATAATTTTCGTATTCACTTAAGATTTGTATAGCATCTCTGCAGCTCAATAATATTATTGAGATTAATTTTGCCGCCCTACTACAAATTATCTTTGGAGGCATTATTTTAATGCACAAATCTACCAAGTTTTTCCCTTGACCTATAATACTTAGCAGACGAGACAGTTACTGAAAAGGTGATTTAAAATCATACACAGCACATTTAATTGCTGAGATCGGAGGTCTATTCATCATCGTTTCCCCGATGACTACAAAATCCTCAAGTACTGAATTAGTCTTAAGTAATAAGTTGAGGATGGCTGCGTTCATATATTTGCATTTGCAGATTTGCATGTGTGTGTGTGTGTGTGAAACCCTCCTGTTACTGTCATAATGAGAGTGAATACTGAAAAAGTCACAGCTGTGTTTCATTCCACCTGACCAAGACTTAAGACTTTACATTACGCTAAACCTGCGTTTGACTTTTGCCGAATAAATATACCAGACATAAAAAAAAATATTTTTCATAGACAAATTCATTGTAAATCTCTTACTTTTATCAAACATCATTTTCATTATTTTATACACATATTTTTTTTTTCTTTTTTTACCACACTTCAAATTGCCCATGTAGAATGCCAGTGCCAAAAGAAGGCTTTTGATCTCACCTTTAAAGTGAGCGACCCCGATTTATTACAGCCCTTAACACCCGATGCACTGGTAAACACTGTGGGGCTCCAGTGCTTTCGTGTTTTGTTAATACTGATGTCCTCACAGAGCTGCAAAGTTGGCAGCATGACATTCCTTTATAGATGTAAGTCCCTCACAAACACACAGACATACATGTGCTCTAACACCGTTTGCGCCACGTCCAAGTGCAATGTGATCCTGAGCAGGTCAGCGTGGAGAAGAGCGTTTATAAATAGTCCCCAAGTGTGTGAGAGACACCAAAGCAACAATCTGAGAATTACACCAGCTGTCCAACATAACCTGACGTAGCATAACCAGCATAACCCATCCAGCAAGATCCAAATACCAATATAAGATAAGCTTTCGTTTTTGGAAATGAAAGCGACACCGTGTGCTTGTTGCTTTGCACAACAATGTCACACGACACCAATAATATCTTTGGATTGATTTTTTATTTGTTTGTTTTGATGTGGGAAAATTTCTGTCCCATTGTCTGTTGGTCACTCACCAACCTAAGTCATACAAACAGTCTGATCACTTGGCTGAAAGTGCATTCAGAGTCAGTGAATTCACTGAAAGGAGAAAGGAATATATTGGCAAAAACAAGGACAGTTTACCTCATCATAAGTTTGAAGACGTCAGACTTTCAAAAGTCCTCGCCAGTGGCTTA
This sequence comes from Haemulon aurolineatum, assembly GCA_038406115.1. Classification (NCBI taxonomy): domain Eukaryota; kingdom Metazoa; phylum Chordata; class Actinopteri; order Lutjaniformes; family Haemulidae; genus Haemulon; species Haemulon aurolineatum. Next base: position 10,085,727 of record JBCAUF010000253.1, read on the forward strand.
CATTTTACAGTCTAGATATACTCTTATTCTTGTCATCACAATTTATATATATTGTGATTTTTTTGTTGATCTTTTCTTTACACACAAAGTCCATCACACTTCTTTCCGTCCTGAGAGAGGGATCCCTCCTCTGTTGCTCTTCCTGTAAGCTTCTTCTAGTTACCCCAGTGCTCTGGGAAGCTAAAAAATCTGCGAGCTCATGTTTTATTTGCTCTGGCAGATGCCCCTGATTATACCCCCACCCCTCAGCATTCGGACGGATTTCGAGCCGACCTGGCCCGCGTCGGGCCAATCACACCCAGCTAAATGGTCGAGGCATTTTAGTAAACAACCAAGAAAGCTGCTGCTGATGTAGAAGTCTGTTGAACCAAACTGGGCCGTATGTTTTCTCTTACAGAAGGGTGTCATATGCTGTACAGACTGTAAAGTGCCTTGAGGCAAATTGAGATTTATGATCCTGGGCTTTATAAATAAAAGTTGACTTGAATTGGCTGGACTGGATGAAGGACAATTGAAATCTTTTGGTTGAACCATGAATCCTCAATCATTATCCCTGTTTAAGTTCTTTACAGTGCCAGAATCAAAACCAGTAAAGAGGAGGATTTATAACTTTATAATTTAACTCTTTATTCTAGAGTATTATGTCATGTTTGATATGAGAAAAGGATATAGGCTAGTATGTAGCAAACAGCACAGCAGTACACTGTATATTAGGTTCAAAAGAATTCATGAATGAGCACATTTTAAACGATGAATACATTGTCCATGAGACATAATAACTCATTCAGGCCTGGAGGTTTTCGTCTTCAAATCCCCCCAAAAATCCAGTCTGTCCTTATCGTGTCATCCACATTCCCTCTCTGCTTGGCCCCTCACCACAATAACTGACACTGTGCAATTACAAAGGGACTGTACAAAAGGTCATGAGGATGTGCGGGGGAACAGGCAGATTTACTGGAAATGGAACAAATTAGGTCACTTTATTTTGCACAGTGTTGGCATTATGAAAGAAACTTAACTGGTGCCAGTTGCGTCCGATTAAGAGCAGACAAACAACTTGTTTTGCTGCATTTCAAAGGTAATGACAGTCAACTGTCAATTTGTACTCTTTATTTTTATCAGGTTCTGCAGCCTTGATTTGTTTTTTGCCTTCAAAACAGCATACATTTTATGACACGTATAACTGTACAACAGCTTATGTAAAACCATGGAACAAGTTTGTGAAAATAATAATAAACAGATCTCCAATAAAGCATTTAATGTACAGTAGTTTCTGTGTTCTATGCTTGTGCTGAGCTTTCAAAATTATATTCAATTCAAGAAAGAATTAGGAATGAAGTAAGGAATTTAAAAATAGAAAATGAATCTGGCACATATTCGAGGAAAACATTTGGGCTACTTTTACATATAATAATGGACCCTAGGCTGCAATGGCTTTGATTGATTTGTTTCTTTATATAGAGGGCCATCCATAGCCAATAAACATGATCTAGAATTAACTAAGTTTTTCCTTATTTATGTATTTTGTATGTTTTGGTGACAGGAAGACCGTGACGGAGTGCACTTCGATTACATCTGTCACTGAGCTGTTGTCCGTTTTGCTTTGTTTTGGTGTTCCTTTCAAAAGGCTGCAGTATTGATTATGGCTATGGATATTATCAGCCATTAAGTTTTCAAAATAAGTCATTAAAAAACACTTCCCCTGGGAATAAAAAAAATAATAATAGAAGTGTAGTGGCGGGGGACAGGAAGCTATAATTCCATGAGCTGTACTTAAAGCAAATAAGCTACTTAACTTTGTAATGCCATTGCTCATCAGCTGCACTCATTTTTACGGCACTCCTACCCCAATCCAACCCTTCTTTATCCCTTGTCATTTTTGCTCTAAAATATGGATTCAAAACAATATTGAATCATACTGAACTAAATCATAACTGATTGATTGACTATCAAGAATGTGTTGTGATCAGTACTGTGTATGCTCTGTACTGTTTTTATTTTCTTTTTCTGCTTCATGTCTGTTTTTTTCTAACACTTATGAAAACCAGTGTTTTCTGCTTTTTTAAAAAAATGTTATTGACCCTTTCCTTTCACCCTTGGTTTAGGTGTATGGAGTGTTGGTGGACTGGAGGTCTCGACGGGTAAAGTGTCCTTCATTGAGGCAATGAATGGCTCCACGGTCCTGCTGCCCTGCACCTACTCCTCCTGTATTGGCATCAAAAACCTCTACTTCAACTGGCACTATAATGACAATGGAACCATGCAAAAGGTGCAGTATGCAGCGTACACACATGTAAACAATAAATAACTTGAACATAATGTCCTGCTGACCTTTTCTGAGTTGCATGCCTCGGATACATTTTAGGTTAACACATGCTGATGTTGCATGCATGGAAATACACATGGCTGCCTTTTTCTGTATCTACACATACACCTACCTATTTCTAAGTACATAGGTGTGTGTGTGTGTGTGTGTGTAGTTATGTGAAGCGGTGATTCCCATTGAGGGTGTGGAACCCAGGGTCAGCGTGTACCACGAGCGTGTGGAGTTTGTCGGCTCCTCGAAGAGCAACAACATCTCCATCCTGCTGTGGAACATCACCTTCGAGGACGAGGGAGAGTACATCTGTTTCGCCCGCAACCCGAAAGAGAAGAACCGCAACCACAGCGCTGTGTTCACCCTTTTTGTGGTGGACCAAAGTATGTGACGCATGCACACAGAAACACCAAACTTATGTAACTTACAAATGATTTAACCTTCAGAGATGAAAAAAAAAAGCCAAGAGTCTTGTTGCTAGTGTCGTATCCCACTCTTTTTGAGACTCTTTCTCTGCACTGTCCTCGATTTCCCCACTCACAATGTCTTCCCCTCTCTCCCTCTTTTCAGTGAAGGAGGTTGACAACACCTTGACAACCATCATTGTCTCAGTGCTGGGTGGAGTCATTGGCTTAGTCATCATTGTCATGGTCGTAAAGGCTTTGGTTGTTCACTTCCTGCTGAAGGACGATGAGAAGAAGTGAGTAGATCACTGACTATGTTGAGAACACAAGATATTGAGATTTATGGGACTGTAACTCGACTAATGGCAATAGGAATTTGTTGACATTTTCTGACAACTTTGGCTCCCTTCCTGTTTCCAACTTCAGACCTGTCTTTCTGTCTCATAGTGACTTGCACATACTTTTCTGCCCTCTGACGTATGCATTTTTCAGAAACCCTGTCCGCTGAGCTGTTATATTTATGATGATGTGAGAGTAAACTCACACATGCATTATCGAGCAGAGTAATTGCTCTTTGCATTGCAAAATACTATGAAAACATCCAGAGTGAGAGAGAGCATGACATGACCTTCAATATGAAATTATGAGAATGTCTTGATTTGATTACGCTTGAACTGACTAGTACTGCATGAAATGCAGCTTCATGGCAAATTGTAATTGAGACTGCCACCTTAACTTGTGAATATAAGACTACTGTTGTCCATGATGGATTTGCTTACATAATATTTGGCTACTCTGTGTGACTGCAGCTAATAAACAACAGAGAGAGTTGTCTGTCTGACAGAAAAGGAAAGACGAATAGTATCTACACTTTGTCTTTTCAGATCTATCACAATTGTTATGTCAGTAGTGAGTTGCAAGGCAGACATCTATTTATGAAATATGATGCTAAGTATACACAGAGGGGCAGGAGGCATTAGATTCTCAGGTTTTAGATGAGCTCCTCTGAGCTTTCAATTAGCTTCTTTGATGTGCATTTCAGTAAAACCTTAATTAAATATTTCCAGCTTGTGTCCAACACAAGATCATCATTTGGGGTTATAAGGGTTAGGCTATGTAAAATCCCTGCAGTATCTGTATATATTTAGCCCTTATCTCTCCCATGTTCCGTGGGCGTACATCTCAACCTATGATTTCTGTGCCCCCCTGCAGTAAAGAGTGCCTGGTGAGCTCCTCAGGGAACGACAACACAGAAAATGGACTTTCAGGAGCCAAAGCTGACAACAAAGGGACACCAAAGGCATGAGCAAAATGCAAAGTATGTCTGTATGTTTGTATATATGTTAGACAAATGTACACGCTGAGAGGAAATGCTGTTATCAATGGACTGTTTTATCTTACTAGTGGCTAACTAATACAACATGTAAATGTCTATTTTAAATCATGCTTGAGATTTGGGAAGTGTGGAATGTACACAGGCCTGGATCACTCTCTCACCTACATGGCAGCCCATTTGTTACACAGCATACAGCCTCTGTTATCGAATTCTGCTGATTATCTTTCGGGAACCTAAGACTTTGTCCACAGCAGAGCCTCATTTAAACTGTCTCTGCAGCATACCCTTGTTGACATTTTCTAATTCAGGTTACATCTTCAAAGAAACTACACTTCTTGTTTTTTTAACTTTGAACCCTCCAAAACTGTGTGCTAGAAATAACAATGACTGCATCACTTAAGAGGATGAACTTTGCACAAAGCAGGTCCTCGGTTGTCTTCAGTTCTTTATTAATAGACCAAATACTCAACTGCCAAAATACAGATACCAGTCTACGTGGACAAGCTACACGTCTGTTCAATTCTCAGTTTGGGATTGGCGGGGCTCTAGTGTAATCCACTACTCTGTGTCAAACTTGGACCCCAAACAAACATGACCAGTGGGAACATACACTTTGATGCCAAGATGCATCTCTGAACTGCCTGCCGTGATGTCAACTGAAGAACAGCACAAAACTGCTGAAACGCTTCTCTCTGACGCCCTCTCACTTGACACTGTTGCAAATCCGCCTGTGAACCCAAACCAGAGGACCATTCAACAACAGTTTTGTTTACAAATGTGAGGCGACGCCTTTTCAATCTAAATCAAACGAAATGTATAAAGAAAATCTAAAAAAAAAAAATTAACACTGCTTGTAAAATAGCATTTTAACATTTACAGATCAGGTACCAGTAATACAATCCTGATTGGAAATCCAGCTTATTGCTCATGTGAGGAGCTACCAGACCATACATTGGTCTTTTAGAGGTCTTTTTTTCTGACCTTATAGTCCCGACCTAACCATCGAGCTCAACTACTGCCATGCCAGCCTGAACTTCAACTTCCATGTTTGCTGCTGGGTCCAGGTTTGACACACCGCTGGGGTGTTTGGTTCATTAACACAGACAGGAGATTTTGACTGACAACTCCCGGCTTGCTAAGGCTGACAACTGGGCTCTCTTGGGTGACCGAAGGATCCAGTTCTGCACAGGTTTTATTGTTTTGCTTTAGATGAAACACAGGTGCCTGTTCTGCTTCTGCTCCCTCTGCTGGTGGGAGGATAAAAACACAGAAAATTTATGAAAAAAAAAAAAAAAAAATCAACACATACACACATAAAAAACCCCAACCAACCCTAACCCTCATCAAAGACAATCCCCAGACTACCCAGCTCCCTACAGAAAGGAATGAACTTAATCATGCTGCTTCTGACAAATAACCAATGCATTTTTAGCATGTGCGCATTTTATATAACTTCATATAAGTATATGTTGTCTCGCACCGCAGTACAGCAACATTTCTGTGTGTCTCTGTCTGGTCCCATTTAACCCTTCACATTGACCTCAACTGACTGAAGCTCTGTCAATGCTTGACAAGCACCTCCAAACACTGCTACAACTTTTCTTACCCCTTTAATCAGGTCAGGGCGACAGAGAGATGACTCTTCTTTTAGAGTAATAGTCTACTGGTGACAGACATACTTATTCAGAAGTAAGAACATTTTAGTATCTCTAAATTTGAGCAACTTTTCCAGAGAGATTGATTATGCTGGCGCTTTGCTGAATGGTGCATCAGCAGGTAGTTACAGCCAAGTGGACAGAGCAACATGCTGTATGCATTTCTCTGGATATCAGTTTACTTCCACACTTGTGTGCAGACTCTAACTGGCTTTGATCCAGTACAAACCTGCTCCGACAGCCATGAGACAACACTTTTACACATACACGTATTTATAATGTGCTGAGATAGTCCAAACAAGTCCGTTGATACTGACTCAGTAATACAGGGAGCACAGCATTGGGGCAGATCACTGCAAAAGAATGTAAAGACTCTGTCAGGGAATAGATGTTAAATATAAATATAGTCCAAAAAGTATATTTTAATTCATTACAAGAATGATATTCAGCGTGTTAATGTCATTATCAGATGAATGTGTTAGTATCCCAACAGGCAAGTGATTCATTTTTCTTTGCCAACTGTCTTATTCAACACAACCAGCCAATACTTTCAGTGTTTCGCTCAGTTCAAAGTTCAGATAAGCCAACAACTACTTGATGTGACTGTATCTACATATATTGGGCATTTTAGATTATAAAAGGTTTGTGTTGGCTTTTTAAATAGTGTTGATATTTTAGCACTAGCATTTCTATGGTTTTTATTAAAAGTGCAGATTGATTAGTGTCGACAAGAGCTTGGAGGGAGCTACTGGTTGTTGAGTAAAAAAAAAAAAAAGCACTAAATGTTAGAGCATGCTGAAATTAGACAGCTTGTTAGATTTAAGATGTAATCACATTTTGTTTGAGAAGAGAAAAATAGAAGAAAAGTCAACAAAATCTTTAGAGCATAACTTCTAATTTATATGGTGATGGGTCAACGATGATGAACATAGTGCTACAATGCCAATTAGAAAGTAGGACCCGCTCTCTGTACGACTTTCGGTACAAGAGGTCACGTCTGTGAAGCTGTAGGACATGACCTGCCACACCCTCACACATAGCTTGAATAGCTTTGACAGCTGAGAGCTACACACAAACATACAAGCGCACGCCTACACGTGTGCTCACATGGGCTACCAAGAGCCACTTTGATACCAGAGAGTAGTGCACTGGCCTTGCATACAAACAATGCAGCACTTTACCACAGATGAGAGTGGGTGCACGAAACAGGAAATCGTGGAAAGGACTTCAAAGTTCTCATTCTTTGATGAGAGTGAACAAAACCCCCCCCAAAATTTTCACATCGAGTTTGTCACGTTTGACCGAGAGCAGAACGGTTTTCGCACTGTCTGAATACATGTCTCACTGGAACAGAGCTCTGTGGCAAGATTTCATTTTATTTTTCTAACTGTTCACTTTGTCAGCTCTCCGACACTGGAGTGCATTTCCCTTCTTGCTTTCAATGGAAGCAATAAGACAGACATCAGATTATGCAATAACCTGTTATAAGGCACTTTATAGATGTGTCTGGACTGGCTGTGACGGCAACCCTGTCTGTCCAAGGCACTGTTTATTGTACCGATGTATGTATCTACACCACAACTCAGTTGGTCTAATGCATGGACATTAGATTCATATATCTACATTAGACAGATGTACTGTATCTGCTTGGAAAACTGTAATAGCAACTAACATTGTAACTGTGCGGTGTTAGAAGTGATACAGTGCTTTTGTTGTGTTGTAAAACTGTGAATGTTATGGATATAAGGAAGCACTACACAAACACACACACACACACAAAGGCATGGACACACAGACACACAGACACACAGACACACACACACACTTGCTTCCTTGTTGTGTGCTGATCCCTCTGTAAAGAGGGTGCATATGTACATCCAAAGTCTTCCTGTAGGGAAAAGCAATATTGTGGAGGTGATCTGTCTGTTGGTGTACTTTTCTTACTCCATACATTTAATCTTGACAATAGCTAACAGATAGGTGGTTTCATGTGGGGATTGTGATGCATAACTTGTGTATTTGTGGCCACAGTTCCCATTGTTTCTTCTGTGATCCCCGACGTGATTTTTACATTTTCTGGAGCAAAGACCAATAACTCCGACTTGCAGTTCTATGAGGAAAAAAAAGAAAGTTCATATAAAAATATGCCCACAAGCAAGATGCAGGTATGTGAGGAGGGTGTAAGAGTGATGTTCTGTTTTAGTGAAGGCCAGGTACATGTGTGCACAGGTGCAGTCTAGATCTAATTGTGAAACAGGTGCTTTCATAACCTCATAGCATTGTACTGGGTTATGAAACCACCACAAGCACTGGCTGCTTTTAATTCTTTAAAATATGATGTTTGTTTTCTCACTCAAGCCCCATGGTACACTCTGACCTGCCCCGTCTTTCTCCAAACAATATCTGTCCTGAACATGAGTCTTGAGGTCAGCCAACGGCTGGCAGTGATTGCTGCAGTACCAAGTATGAACAGTAGGATGCTCCTCTGCAGTGGTGCAATACAGCACAGGAAATACAGTATGACTGCCACCCAGTGGCTGGTGAGACATACTAACGTGCACTTAATGCATTTTGATTCAGATTAAAATGGCTGCATAATGAAGAAAATGTGTCAACTAAAGTTAAAGCTAAGACTGTAATTTTATAACTGAGTGATAAAACTCCATAGTTAGAATAATATAGAAATAGTGTTGGAATTGTTGCTTATTGTTTTAGCTAATACTACTAGTTAGATTGTTTACAAGTACACATAATATCAATCCCTGTGCACATTTGGCATTTTGTCTACATTTAAAAATGGGTGATGCATATAAGTTTACACTAAAGGCATACTTGCAACAATTTGTATAAACATGAATCCTTTATGGAATGGCTCACACTGAGAGCATTAAATAGTTACGGATCACTGTTCACTAAAATAACAAAGTGCTGGGACTTCTGATTGACCACTATGATTCCTTAGAGATAGTATTGCTCTTACTGCCAGAGCGGCTGAAACTCACACTGCCAATCCAAGAGTCTCACGTCTGCTGTCGTCACAACACTATTACAATGACACACAACTCACTTAGTACACTTACAATACTAAAACATGTTGTATTACCGTCTGCCGCTGTATTAATGGCATTTCAGTACTAAATTGTGGATGATATTGCTCTATACTACTGTACTTCTGTATTTCTAGCAGCAGAAACTCACACTGCCAAGCCAAGAGTCTGACATCCGCTCTCTGCTTCCCACATTCCACACAGATCAGAAGATCAAACCACTGATCTAATGTCAGTTTCATTCAGCAGAAAAGTTAACTTTACTACAAACCTGATTCGGGGTGGATGGTAAATGAAATGAGATGATACAGGAGCGGTGTGTAATATGTATTTTGGCACACTGGTCAAATTATTGTTGTGACCTACTGTGTGTCAATGTTATATTACATGCCAAGAAAACTGCCTCCTATGTCTCTTTGAAAGAGATTATCTCATAGACCAAGGCTGGCAAGCTAGAGATTTGAATTATAAGCACAGGCTGACACTGCACATTTTCTCACTGCAGTCCTGCATTTTAAACAATTTCAACAATATTTTTTACACATACAGCAGCTGTAAACGTAATTCTATAACAAATTCATATCTACACATTTTATTCTGAGCTGTCCAAAGCCACTGATCTTATACAAATTACAGTATTTTATAGTAAGTCAAAATCTTGCGGCAAATTCCTACATTTTGCTTACATCAGAACACCCCAGTCAACACACACACACACACACACACACACACACACACACAACAAATGTGCAACCCCAGGTTTCCTGGATCAACTTTCCTCTGAATGTTCAGCTGTTTGTCTGTGTTTGTGATCATGTTGCTCATGCTCCCTTCATGACTATGCACCTCAAACTTTTGACTTGTTAAAAAAAAATACATACCAGAAATAAAATGTTCATTGAAATTCCCAGAGCTCTGACTGTGTCTTTGTCCAACTTCAGAGAATTACCCTTCACTTCATCCAGTTCATTAGCCAACAGAGTGTGCTTGCTCAATTTGGGATGTGACTGATTTTCTTTTTTTGACTGTGTGTTTATAGATACTGTGTATTACTGTGAGAAATAAGCAAGCAGAGATAAAGACAAAGAACAGGAATTGGTTGATATTGATACTGTAGAGTACCAATACTATAGAGTATAATTTAGTATACTATTTGCACCATAATGATTCCTACTGAGACAATAAACCTTTTCATTTAGCCATTGTTGTGCAAATAACAACTGCTCTGCTATGCATTTACATTCACCTTTCAAGCAAGATCAACATCACAGCAACATCAACAGCACATGGAAGAAAAGCCAAATGCTAAGTAATACTTCATGTT
>JBCAUF010000253.1:10171594-10182861 GCA_038406115.1 Haemulon aurolineatum
TGATTAGGGTCCATAAAGTGTGGTGAGAGGAGATGGCTCAGAGGAGATACAGTACATCTCCCCGTCTCCCCGCTCCACATACATATAGAGAGTGTAATAAAACACTGATTCTCCACTGGTGTGCTGTGAAGTGAGCCAAAGGCCATATTCAATATGAGTCTGAGACAGAATTACCATTCAGGGATCACTGGTCGGGTCATATAAGTACATGAACCTCAGTTGTGTTAGATGAGAATTTAGGAACTGTGAGATATGGAGACTGGGCTAAGGTGCGCCCCGGGAGTCGACTTGATGTCATACATGCTGCAAGGGGGAGACGAAACAATGGGAAGACATCGAGAAGAAAGAATTCAGAGGTAACTTAATTACAAGTGCAGCTATTGGTCACCCGTTACAGCAGTCAGCACTGAGATGTGATGTGTGAGTTTTTGAAGCAACACGACACGGCTAACAGGGCTCCACCGATGTCAAGTCAAACTGCAAGTACTCACTGGTCATTAAAAAGAAAACTCTCTAATGACACCTTATGCTAAACAGAAGCCATCCCATCTTTTGTAGCTGTGTGTAATAATCTTTTACTTTTTAGTTGTGTTTATAAATGAATTGTCATTATGTTATATAAGCTTAATTAAAGTTTGATTCAAAGCAAAATGTTCTACACTGTAAAATGTAAAAGTAAACCTTGCTTAAAAAAAGTTGGAAACCGATTGCCTCAAAATTTCCAAGTAAAGTAGCTGCCTTGAAATTAATTGGCTACTTTGCTTGGAGATTTTGAGGCAATTGGCTTCCTAACTTTTTTTAAGGAAGGTTTACTTTTACATTTTACAGTGTAGGTAAGCATAGCCATTTACTCATCATAAATCAAAATATATATATATTTCTTCATGCTGACGACTGACCACATAAAAACACAAATGGACGAGCAGCCGTGTTCACACTTTGAGGGTGTTGTAATAATAGTGTTGGGATGCAGCGAACACACACACAGAACATCAACAAACACGTTTCACTCTGCCATAAGCTTTAAAAATAGTTAGAGAGAGAGAGCGAGAAGGGTAGAACTACAGAAAGAGAGACTCCCCGAGCTGAGGGAGGTGCGGCGGGGCAGTGGAAAGAGGAGAACACAAGGGGAGTAAAAGCTGGCACGACTCCACAGTGTTTTCTGTCGCTGGCCCCTCGGAGCAGGAACATTATTGTGAATATTAGTTCAGAACTTCTGGCACCCATCCAGACACCGGCCTCTGCCTGTGCAGGGGGGGGGTTAGCAGCAGGGTTCAAGCCCCATCATACGCACACACACACACACACACACACACACACACACACACACCACTACTGCCATTAACCACCACTCCCCCCCCTCCATCTCCTCAGCGCACTCAAGACTAGAAAGGCTCCACAACAACAAGATGTGTGGAGCCTAAAGTCCTGCCCAGCCCTGATAACAAGTCCCAGCTTTTTAAAAAATAAGCAAACACATGTGGCTGTTTGATGTCCCCCTTATCTCCGCTAACTTTACATTCTCAGAGAGTTTCTCCAGCGAGATCAAATTCAGTAATTAATCTGCCCGCTTCTTTATGAATTATTATTGAGCAAAACTTTCGCTCCTAAACTCAAAAGCGCGCAGCTGTGTCCGTGCACCAGCGGAGTTTCCGGCGAGCTCCTTTCATGCCGCTAATGAGAAAGTGGCAGAGAAGCCTGGAAAAGTCTGTCGAACTCCGCAAGGACTTATTTTGCCTCGAAACACTTCAAGTTGCGCGGTTATTCTTGGACAAAGTGTGAGGAAGTGTACTGTACGGTGATCTGTGTGTTTGTCCTGATGGGGATCAGCTGCTGCTCACGGTCGTCTGCTCGCCTCTCGGGCCGGAGGGCCAGATTAGACATAATCTCTTGTAAAAATAAGAGATTGCTCATCGTTTTCAAATGGATCTCTTTTGCTTGAGTTCGAGTTTCACTGGGGAGGGGAGGAAGAAGTTGTGTTTAGTGAGAAAAGGGGCCGAGAGGCTTAAATCAGAATCATGATGATTGGTTCGTGGAGTCAGTTGGCTAAAAGGCAATGATGCCACTGAACAGGCAGATAGCAGCCTGGCACGGAGTTGAAATAACACAAAAACACAAAGAGCTGAAGAAAAGGGCACCTCCCTTACAGAGCCGTAGGAGGAGGAGGAGGAGGAGGAGGAGGAGGGTGTAGGGTCTATTCAAGAGGAACAAGGAGACACAATGCAACAGGGTCAATGCTGGGTCAGCGAAGTCCATGAACCGCAGGGTACAAGTGGTGACAGGCAGCAGCGAGACCGGCGAAGGTAGACAGGTGAGCGTTTAGCATTACCCATTAGCCTTTTTTAAGGGCAGAGGAATGTAACGCAGAAAGGTGTTTTCACGCTGAACCGACGGAGCCGACGTGTAGACCAGCGGCAACGTACGGCGTGCGGCTACGCGGGTTTGACGCCGTATGTACACATAGGGAATCTGTGGGGTCCGTGAAGGTCTTTTGACAAAACCATCACAAAGGTCGTATATCTATAGGTATCTGTTTGACCTGTCACCGATGACCCCTCAGCCAACACAACAAGGGGCTTAGAGGGGTGTTACCATGGTTACAGGCACCCGTGGGTCAGTGAGGGGACAGATGAGATACACATACATATGAGTGCGTGGTATTTTTTTTATTTCCATGTTCTTGTTTGTACACCTGCGTGTATTCATGTGTGTTTTCAGGTAGCAGCGAGTGTGTGTGTCACACCCGTCGCCCTCAGCAGTGCACTCATTAAGAGAGGGCACACTGAGGTCTCTGCTGCACTTTTACCCCATTAAAAAAAAAAAAAAACAGGCGCCCCCCTCCTCACTGCAAAACAAGCCCAAAGAGGATGAGTCGTTGGGCTCCCAGGTCTCTATCCCAGCCTGCCTTGGGTGGGGAGGAGGGGTTTTGTCTCTCGCCCCCCTTTTGTTAGAGAGCCCCCCGTAATAAATCTGGATCTGGTAAATAGCCCATGAATAAAGGGAGATTTTATCCTCGGTGGCACAGGGAAGATTTAGTGGGCAGAGGCAGCGTCGCCTCTCTTCTGAACAACTACAAAGTGGTCACTCAGCGAGCCTTAAGAGGCATAAAAAGCCCGCGGTAGTTCATTAAATCTCCAGCATGAAGATGGGACCGCTGTGGCGGTGATTTACGGCAGTCAGGTGCATATAGTGGCAGTGGCACTCGGCCCCACCTCTCATTCTCTGTCCGTCCCAATGAGGAAATAACTAAGCATGCTGCGCCATTTATTGGCCGCATAGTTGGGAGACACACAGCGAGAGAGAGAAAGAGACAAGGGACACTGGGAGGAGAAAGAAAGGGGCTGGAGGGAGGGAGGGAGATAAGAGGGGTGTTTTTTTTTTTTCCAACCCGTGTTGATTTTTGCCGCACTCTGAATCAGAGCAAGAAATCACACCTGAGTCTCTCTTCGATTGTCGGCCGTTGTGAGTGTGGTTCCAGGTGAACGCATTTGACCCTAATGAAGAGTCAGCTGAGGGCGCGGAGGGTAAAGGAGAGTGGGAGGTCAAAACTTTTCACTCTTTACGCCGGTTGGCTAACACTAACCGCCTGTTTAGATTTGGGGGAAACTCTTTCTGGCAACTTTTTCTGCTTCAGGTGTTGGTATACACTTTCAGGAGCCATATTCAATGCATCCATTATTCTGCTTCATTCCATCAATATACTGCACTGACTATATGCCTCTGGTTTGTGTTTTATATGGATTAGACACCAAATATCTTGGCCAGTGACTGACTCATGGAAATGTCTCTTTAACTACTCGTCATTACAATAATATCTCGTCAGCAATCGCTTCACCAGATTACTTTCCAGATGAACTAACAAGTTGCACTCTCTCACCTTGAGGCATTTGATGCCGAGCCACTTAAGATGGGGAACATTAAATATTTGTTTCCAGATTCTCCCGCGCTCTCTTACGGCGATAGGGCCTTCACTTCACTCACATTTTTTGTTTGCCCCGTTCAAACAATCGCACCGCACAGACACCGGCCGGAGCTCGGATTGGAAAGTGCGTGGTGCGTTTCGTCGTAATCTCGGCCACAAAGGAGTCTCGATAATGCTGTCATGGAAATGAGTTGTGTTTTGATTTGTGTCAAACGTGTCTCCGAAAGTCAGAACAATTGCTCCGTCAGTATCGCGCTATACCCATGCAGATATGGTTGACAAGGGGAAACCCTTATCAACAAGGCATTGCCACAGGATAAACTTAATTAATGTCAGTGTCTTATTGTGAGTTTTATTCTCACACCTCCATAAAAAAGTTTACTGTATGCAGGTCAGCAGACTCTTGGAGATCAGAGAAAAATACCTTCTTATCATCCCTATCGCAGTTTTTCCACATAGTTTTCCTGACAGCATGTTTACTTCTCGGCAAGTGTGTTAAAAAGCAAACTCGTACTGTTTACACTCTCGTCCTTTTTTTTTTTTTTTCATTCCTGCCTCTGATTCAGAAGGTCAAAGCAAAGAAAATCTGTTAATCTCTACACTGAAGGACAGCATAAGGGCAGATAAATGCCATTTACCATGGGGAGTGCCGGGCTATGACTCTCCAAATAGGATGATTTAGACTTGTATTAATCAAATTCAGAAATGTCAAGTTTCCCTCTCCTTCATAGAGCTCCTCTCTTTTCCCCCTTCTCCTCTCCTCTCTACCCTTCATCCACCTCTCCTTTCTCTCTCTGATGTCGGTATAAAGATGTAGGGCCTGATCAGTGGAAGCTGATGTCCTAATAGAGAAGTAATGAGAATAGATCTGCTGGCTGCCTGGCCGTCTGCGTGTCCCGGCGTGCCGCTGTGTTCAACCACTTATGAAAGACACGAGAGGGGGAGAGTGCGATGTGCTCTGGCCCTTAGCACAAAGATAATATTCACTGTTTTATCCACCTCTGCCTGACAAATGACTGTCATTAATCAGCAGCCACAAGGTCCGCCCTGTGTGTGTGTGTGTGTGAGAGAGAGAGAGAGAGAGAGGTAAAAAAAGATAGAGGATAGAGGTGAATACTGAGCATGTGCCTCTCTGGGTATTTGTGCAAGGAAGAAATGCAAACACACACACAGCATACAGATCTCGCTATAGATAGAGATAAAGGACATTCACTTATTGGCTCACTGGGCAGTTACCTCCTGGATAGATTTAGATTCACCTTCAAACTGTGTGTGTGTGTGTGTGTGTGTATTGTAATGTGCGTAATAGAATAGAGTCAAACAGAAGCGAATCTAAGAAAGGAGAGGGCCAAAAAAAGAAAAATCAAGTGCTGAGAAAGAAGGATCCAGAGAAAGTCCAAGAGGGACAAGTGGGAGGGTAAATAAATGTGGAGGTTAACAGGCACAAAGGGCCGGTGTGAGGGCCAGTTGTTGGCCCTCTCAGTAGATGAGGTGGCAAAGAGAGAGAGGGCCCGAGGAGGGCCTTTGTGTGAATGAATGCGTCTCACCCTCCAATGTTATCATGATGGTGAGTCATTAATCACAATCTTGACAAAATACACAGTGACCAAGAATCACACACTTGGCAGCCAAGCGTACATGCGAACACACACACACAGACACGCGCATGCACGCACGCACACACACACACATTATATACAAGGACATACAAGCGCCCAGCCCTAACTCACACAAAATGTGTGTGTGTGTGTGTGTTTGTGTGTGTGCACATGTTTGTATTGCTCTCTAATTCACCTGCCCTGCTCAGAGACATACTTCTCATCCCCTGTGGGCCACAGCAGTGATTGCCAGATAAAAACTAGTACAACAACAAGGCGGAGTAAATACAAAGAGCTGCTGGAAAAGGCCCAAACTGTAGCTTAGAGGAAATGTGCTCATTCTGATTTATTTTCCTCTTTTTTGTTTTTTTTTTAAACCAAAATGTTGAAGCATTGTCAAAGCTTTCCTTATGCTACTGCCCTGCAACGCTTCACCTATACGGAGCAACAAGCTGCATGTGATTCTTTACTAAATCAAATTGCTGTAAGGGAGGTCTAAGTAGTTTGCTATGATAGGACTTGGCAGCCAAGAGCTGAGAGCTGTTGGCCTACAGAGCCGGTATCCTACACAGAGGCTCCACTCTCTGAGTTGGCTCTTGGCCCCGGTCCTTCCCTCTGGCCTCAGTCTGGCCTCGGTCTGGGCCTGCTTGTCCCCCGGCCCTGCCAAACCCTCCACCACATCCCCTAGGAGCATCACTGCATCTCTGATCTGCGCCACTCGGCCGCGCGCTGCCAAGTACACACTCCAGCTGCCCAACCAAACGCAGGCATGACCTGACAGGCACACTGCCCTGACTGTGAGCGGAGGCTAACCCCAAACACAACCTACCTCCTCCTGTGACCTTCTTTCCCTTTCTTACATCTCGAGGCCCCCGATGCTCATATTTTTATTTATCTCCATCTGTTGGCGTCTCTGACACCCGTTTTCTCACGCGCCTTCGATCCAAAGTCATTCGACACCGGCAGCCCTTTCATATGCACTCATGCCAATAACAGAACAAATGACTTTATGTTGTGTTGCATGTTGTCATAGTGAACTCTCTTACACTCCTCATTTACAACTCTCTCAGACTCTTTTTCAGGGTGTCCCAGCAAGTGAAGAGAGCTCTTTCATTTGCTTGTATCCCAGCTGAGGGAAAGGTCCCACCTTTCCCATATTTCGTTTTCCTTTTTTTTTTTCTCTCCTTCTCTCCAGAAACAAAATAACATCTGAATGAACGCTGCCCTCTTGCTTCAAATGAAGCTGCTCTCACTGGTGTTGTGATTTCACCCTGCGTTTTTGTTAAAAAAAAAAAAAGTGCAAATTAGTTTCCGTGTCGCACCAGTTAAATCACCCTTGAATCGTCACACCAGACACTTTAACTCCTTCCCTCCACGTCTTTCTTCCATCGCTCTGCAGCAGCAGCAGCGAGCCCAGAGTGGCCAAAGCCCCGGCTGAGATATGCCCACCAGGGAGCAGCCTGCCGCTGGAGCAGTGCCGCGGGCAGCTAAGCTGTTTAGCATCAGGAGACCCGAGCTAAGATGCTGCGGTCACTCACAGGAGGGATCCCGTTCCCCGCTGCACAGTCGAGCGGGATACAGAGGGGGCCATTCACAAAGAGGCAGAGAACGGTGACCATCAGAGAGAGAGATGGGAGCAGAAATGTGGGGAGGGATACAGCAGCTCACTGTTATGTGCAAGTTCAGATCCCGACTTGATCTCTTGCGGCATTTTCCGGTGACGCGCTGCCATGCGTGACTCGTACGCCCGACTCCTCCCGCCACCTCATCCTCTTCGTGTCCAACCGTCTGCCCGGTGTCCTGAGAAGAACGCGCGGCCTCCACACATGAGAGTGTTTAACGAGGCTGTAGCCGTCGTGTTTAATAGTTCTGGTGATGATAATTGTGGGCTGCGTGATGGCTTTGCTCGTTAAAGCCACTGCAGTAAGAGTGGATTTCATGGCTGTAATTGCAGCTCGTTAGGATAATGCCAATCAGGAGCTTTGGCCCGGCTCGACGCCCACGTGCGTCCGCTGTGGCCCTGAGCCTCCCCGAGGCCTTGACACAGAGGCCCTCCGTCGTAGCAGCAGCAGCAGCAGCAGCAGCATCATCCTCTATTAAACAAAACCATACAGTAGACACATTTTGTACAGCATGATGTTTTGATTTGATTCTGTCATGTGGGCTTCATCAGAGCCATTTTTTGAGGTTTTAGTCATATTTTGTAATAGTTTCACTTGCTGTTTTTATTTTCCAGTTGTTAAGGGATTCTCAGACTTTTACTTTATCGATCCACTTAGCAAAATACCTAAATTCGCATCAACTCTTACAGTAACAGTAAAAGAGAAGATTCAGTGCGTTTGTCTGGTTTAATATCCGTTTGCTTTATGTAACTGTTACAACCAAATAAAAAAGCGCATATTTCATTCACACTGAGGCAAAATGTGGTAAAAGACCGCATTCTTTGATAGATTTAAATATCCTCAGCTCTGAAAAATGATGAAAATTGCTTCCTCGTTTATTTTCAAATAAAATTTGCATTTGGGCTGGCATTGTTTCACCCAGTGTGTCATGTGCGCGAGTTTGAGTCAGAGCCAGGTTTAAGCCAGGCCTGGAAGTGGAGGCTCTGATGTGGCCTCCGTCCCTGCATGGGGGTGCCCATAGCTAGTGTATAATTTAAGATTTCTGGTGAGCTAAATGGCACTCTAGCTCAATAGCCATCAATATGGCCGCTTGTAAAAAATGTGTCTGGGACCAGTTGGTGGCTGGTTGGCTTGTTAGGTGCTGGGAATGTTTGAGGCAGGTGGTGGAGGGCCAAGGCCAAGGTCCATATGGATCTGATCACAGAACAGTAGTGGCAGCTTATGGGGTTTTGTTGCTTTCTTCCAGCACATGGTGTCCCTCTAGTTCCTTCAGTCGGTAGCTCTGTTTCTGTGCATGTCTGGATCTGTCCTGTTGTGTCTTTCGGTCTCTCTCTTCTTTGCATGTTCTCTCATCTTTTTATTTGCTTTCCCTCCAGGGTTATGTTCTTGTTTAATAACTATATGAAAATGTTTAGTGTGTTCAGTGTGCGTTACACGGCTTTAATAAGTTGCTTGCATACTTGTGTTTTAAGTTCCTGAGTACATCTGCAGCCTCACAGAGGAGTATCTAACAGCGGGGTAAAAGAATGAAATCGTCTCGCTTTCCAGACCGCCTCACTTTTAATCACAATGTCATGTTTTCAAATGAGCTAAATGAATCCCTTCTCCCCTCTTTGTCTCCAACCTCAAATATTTACTGTTGGCGTTGTCTGTTGGCGGTGGGGTGAGGGAGAGGGAGCGGGGCGGGCGGACGGGGCTGGAGGAGCACACAGAAACGCCGCAGTGTGCCTTGGCCAGCGAGGCAGAATGTGGGCCCAGCTCAGCCCAGCCCCGAGGGCCCCGAGTGTGTAGCCGCGCTGCTTAATTGAGATCTCAACGTGACATTGAGCGCTTGTAAATTACAACGTGCCAGCCAGACAGGCCCGGAGAGAAGCCTTCATCTCAGCGGCAGCTCCCACAAACATGGTACGTGTTCGTGTGCGTCTTGTGTACGCGGTCGGCTACTTTTACTTTTGTAAGCGCTCTTTTTGAATCATTATCATCTATGTCTCCCCCGTTCTTTGATATGGCCATAAAAGCCTGAGTTACTGCACTCCTGCAAGACCTTCCCTTCCCTCTTTGCTAAACCACCAATCCACTCTGTTCGGTTAAACCTCCCTCGCCTACGTCATCAAGTTACCCCACCCACTTCCTCTTTCTGCTCGTCCCATTTTCAGCCCCTTTGTAAACACCCTCAAGTTGATTCAACATGCAGCAAGACGGGAACTTTACCACCAACGAAGCATCTTCGTCTCATGAGTTTGAAACGCACAACTTCCAGCTGTTGGTTTTGCAGCTTTTACTCATGCATGGTGTGCTAAGAAAAGGCATGATTTATTTGTTTTTTTTAAAGTTATTTTTGTTTAATACTCACAATGAAATAAGAGAAATGAAAGTTTCTGATAGAAGAGAGCATCAGAAAATAAACAAGTTCCAGGTTTGATTAAAGCAATCACAGGCTGGTGGAGAGCAATCACGGAGAGCGGTCTTGAGGGTAACCCCTAACCCAACGTGACACGTACATGCACACCGGCGTGGAACATACACCTACTTGCACACACACATGTGTTCACACACTAACCAGGTTACAGGAGAACCACAAACACACACACACACACACACACACACACACACACAGGCCCACATGCATGTATACAGACTTGTCAGTCATGCTGTGTGACTGTTTATATTTAGAAGTTGTAATGAGTGTGATGTCATTTCTCCACGCTCCTGAGAACAATCTGGCAATCTGGATACTGTCAATCACTCCGTGCCTGCGGGCGTTAGCAGACCGAGGTGGGTGTGTGTGTGTGTGTGTGTGTGTGTGTGTGTGTGTGTGTGTGTGTGTGAGTGAGGGGGGTAAGTTTGGAGAATGTGTGTGTGCACGTGTTAGTTTAGTTTAGCGGTTATGATGAGCAACTCTTTAACAAAGACCCAACATATGAGCCGCACATGGTGCCTCAATTCGAGGAATGGGCTTCATCACTCTCACCTCATCACCGGAGCGACGGCGCTCTCGCAACACGCCTCGGCGCACACACCCACACGTACCCACTCTCGAGCACACGCGCACACGCACACACACACCCCTCACACGTTCGCAGGTCCACCCCAGCCGTTCACACAAATACACACACACAGCTGCAGCACGCTAACAGCACACACACGTTCCCTTAGCCCACAAACACCCGCAGTGTCCCCTTTCCCCTCCGCGACCACTGGAAAAGATGGAAATTTGTTTACTTTTTGCATTTTTCCCATGCTGCTGGAGCAGACAGGAGACGTGTGAAGGGCTATTAATGGACACTAATGACACTGACTCACTGTACGCATGAAAACGGCGTGATTTTCCTCTTTGTCTAAGAGAGGTATTGAGTAATTCACTGTGGTAGGGAAAAAAAGGAAATAGGAGACCCCATCCGTTTTAGCTGACAACGGCAAACTCTGCACGTGTGTATCTGTTGTTTGAAATCCTCCCAAAGTGCAGAGTCTCGCCGAGTGCAAACACCAACCCGTGCTCATTAGCATAATGTAACGGTAATTACTGATGACTTTCCTAGAAGTTGCTCTGCAGAGCTCGGGCCAGGACAGACGGGGGAAGACTGTCGGCAGGGCAGGCGAGGCGAGGCGAGGCGAGGCGGGCAAGACAAGCAGGAGACTACAAAGTGACCAGCCAAGCGACCGCCACTGTGTCTACGTCCTTGCTCTTTTTGTCAAGTGCATGTTAATGTATTAATGAAATGCAAAAGAGGAGGGGAGGGGGGAGTGTGTGTGTATGTGAGGGGGAAGGGGGGGGGGGGCATCCATATAAACGGCTAATTAAAATAATGAGGAAGGAAAAAGCATGTAGTGCAGTGTCACTATTGATTAATTCATTCATAAAGAACGGGCGGGCACAGCGGGCGTAGCCCCCTGACAGCCCCTCCACTTCACACTGTTCCCAGAACTGCGCAAAGAAAAGGAGGCTGGCGGGAAACAGAGGCAGACAGACAGGTACATTGTACAGTGCTCAGCTGTCGATACAATGCTTTATTCACCTACCGAGTTAGGCCAAGAAACTAACAATGGCCGCTCGACCCGACAGGTCAAAGATATGGCAGGCAAAGACACCCGGATGGTACGAGTCTGAAGTCATATTTAAATAAG
>JBCAUF010000253.1:10232599-10242644 GCA_038406115.1 Haemulon aurolineatum
CAGTTTTGTTTGACCTTTGTAATTAAACTGTGATATAAAAGCACATTTTAAATCACGATCCACTTGTGCGTGTGTGTTGCAGATCTTCTACAAAGTCACCAGAGAGATTTTCCCCGGTGAAGAGCTGCTACTTTTCATGAAGGCTGAAGAGTATTCATGTGACACCATGGCTCCTGATATTCACGGTGAGCACCGCGCACAAACAACACATGTGACTTACTTACAAAAAATTGCATAATGTGCTCACATCTCGTCCCTGTCGCCGTGCAGAGGAGAGGCAGTATCGCTGTGAGGACTGTGACCAGCACTTTGAGTCCCGCAACCAGCTGCTGGACCACCAGAAGCAGCCCTGTGGGATGCCCCCCTCCTCCTTCCTTAACCCAGGTTTGACTCTTTATTTTTTTTAAAATAGGTGGGCTATTTTCATGCCATTGTAAACCGTGAGCACCAAAGAGTGATGAGAAGGATGTGTAGCCGGACTGGGAGAATATGACACTCATGATGTAAGGGCTCCGTTTCCCACCGGAGCCACTGGGAATGACATCATGCAATAATGCACCTTGGAAAGAGGAGTCCACAAACGGGCATGAATTGTGTTTTATTTTACGCAAGCTGAGCGTAAAAGAGGATGTCATGTGTTCACAGTTAATGCCGTTAAGAATATAGTCATCCGACATCATTTGTCCAAGACTTCACATTTTGATACTGAATGTTTTTATACGCTGTAACAAGAGATTCAGTGTAACTTGTGTGAGACTAGACCACAGACTGGACCACAGACTCAGTGATTGACCAGGGCCTGCGGCGATGCAAATCATTATATTTTCCCCATATGATCTATGTAATGGAATAGCTGGTCTAAAAGACCACAAACATACCTCAATACTGCACAACTCTGCAACTTGCTGCTACACCCAAACACATCATCCCTTTATAATTTACATTTTAAGTTAACTTACAGTCCTTCTTGGCTGTGTGAATTTTGAAATGCATCTCATATAAAATTTGCAGGTAAACCCAAAGACCACAACATTTGATTTTTACAGTTTGGGATAAAATTTAAATGGTTCTCTTGGTTTATCCTTTCTGATGTAACTAGGAGGGGACAGTGACCTGAAGGCCCAGGAACCTCAAGACCTGCGACCCCTTCACTTGTCACACGGTCTACACGAGTGCAAGGAGTGCGACCAGGTCTTCCCTGATGTCCAGAGGTACAGTAGGGCAATAGCTTACGCCCTGAAACACAAATTTATTGTCTGATTTTCATCAACAAACTTCTAAATCCTTGCTGCTGTTTTATGTTTCCCGCAGTCTGGAGGCCCACACTCTGTCCCACTCCGAGGAGAGGGAATATAAGTGTGACCAGTGTCCTAAGGCCTTCAACTGGAAATCAAACTTGATCCGACATCAAATGTCGCACGACAGTGGCAAGCACTATGAATGTGAAAACTGCTCAAAGGTAAAGTGATGGCCTTTGGAGGGAGGATCTTGAAATTGTTGAGCTTTTTTTTGCCTTTTTTTGTGTCTGCTTTGTGTTTTGTTTTTTTTTTTAAATCATTGGCTTCATGTGTGCAGGAGCAGATAGTAACTCCCCCGTGTGTCTGTGTGGTTGCTTCCCCCAGCAGGTGTTCACAGACCCCAGTAACCTGCAGAGGCACATCCGCTCACAGCACGTCGGGGCGCGGGCCCACGCCTGCTCTGACTGCGGCAAGACGTTCGCAACGTCTTCGGGCCTCAAGCAGCATAAGCACATCCACAGCAGTGTCAAGCCCTTCATGTGTAAGTCACTAAGACCCTACCTATGTAAGTCTCCTCAGTACGTTATAACAATAATAACAACAATAATAATAATGATAACTTGTGACTTGCCTTTAATGGAAAAACTGTGATGCTATTGCAAAAACACATTTTTATCCCTCCTCAGCTCCTTCTCAAGAGTCGGTCATACAATGTTTTACAGGAATTACACATGGGATTATATAGCGGTGTGTTCAGAGTGGCAGCACCATTTCTTTTAAGACAAGAGTCATGCCGTTTTTATCTGCATCAGCACTCTCACACAGTGCTGATATGGTGATAACAGCATTTAAACTAGCATGTAATTTGACTCAATCCCACTTGGTCTAACCTCGCTGTTGCCTCTCACAGTGACCCAACTTCACCTACTGTTGACGCTGCAGCTAACGGCCTTTTTCTACCTCAGTTGCTTTCTCTCTCTTCCTCTCTCTCTCTTAGACACACACACACACACACACACACACACACACACACTGCTGCTTAGTGAACACCGACTCCTGCAAGACCCAAACACATTTTGACCTTTCACACTTTCACCACCTCGCTCCGCAGATCTGATCTCCTTCCCCTAAAGCATTATGACCTTCACCCTTTGCCCCCGTCTCTCTTTCCCACCCGACCCCGCACGCCGAGGCACACACACACACCGAATACACACTCTCTCTCCTCCTCAAACAAACACGCGTTAACACACTCACGTAGGCCGGGGGTGACTGCATCTCCACTGCAGACCTCTGACTCCCCTCTCTCCTCCTCTCCCCCTCCGCCTCATGCACCATTCCTCACAAATAGCAACCACATGTACAGCCCTCTTCCCTGCGCTCCCTCTCGAATAGGAGTCCATTTGCTGTAATCAGCAGAAAATATGCAGGTCTAAAAACAACTAATGGCTGTGTAAAAAAAGACAGAGCGGCCTCAAACATGACGGCTGCCTGGGAGACATCGTGTGTGTGTCCGAAGTGTTTGTTTGCGCGGGTGCTCTTGAAGAGCATGTACGTGTTTTGGACAGTATTTGTGCTGTATGTGCGCATGTTTCTGTTTGTATGTTAGTGCACGCAATGTGTAGAGTGTGTGTGTGTGTGTGTGTGTGTGCGTGCCAGAGCTTCTCTATGAACGTGAACCACTCGGCCCTGCTGGGTTATTAATTTAGACACTCAGCGAGCCACTACTTAGCCGCCGCTCTCCTCTCAGGAATGTGTTTATAATATTTTGTTTCAGTTTATTAAGAGCTGACGAGTGCACGCGTGGAGTGAATCAGATCTCACACTCAGTGTGTCATGCGTGTGTGTTGTTAGTCTGTAAATGTCACAACTACATGATTTATGGCGCAGGGCTTTTTCTTGTAGTTTGCACAGGCCATGTGGCTATACTTGTAAAAACACACGCACACACACAACGAGAGAGCAAGAGAAGCAGCTACCCCGAGACACACTGAGTGGACAGATTTAATGGCTACTTATTTACTGCTAGAAGCAATCAATATGGATACAGTCTTATTTTACACAAAACGTATACATTTCCAAACGGACGTACTGCCTTCCACGCTGTGAATGTGCACAACCTAAACTCAAACAGATTCATTTTAATCAATTGAAAGGCATTCATCGGATACGGTTTCCAAATTTCTTCATCTGTGTTGCAAGACACATTCGCAGCTTCCAGAGAGAAACATCCTGTGCAAAAAAATCAAAGGAATCAGGCGATCTTCTTTTTTTTTCTTTTCTTTTTTTCCCCAGATGTTTTCAAAATGTTTTCAACTACCTTTCCGCCCTGATTGTGTCCGCCAAAGCCAAGCCACAAATACACTTCATTTCAATTTACTTCTCGGGGTCTATTCATTAAAATAGACTTTTTTTTACAAGATTACATTCACTCTTGGCTCGAGTGCTCCCATTTGGCGTTTCTCTGGGGTGTTTATTCAAATCCGTTTCCACAATGCTTTTTCCCGCTCTTCCCGTCCATCTCCTTAAATTGCCTCTTGTGCACCTTGTGGCTGGAAGGCATCCAAAGTATGCAGAAGTGTAATCACAGTGTAAGCCTAACCACTTCCTTATCCTCGTTTTGAAGATCTAATAACAATGTGAGCAAAATCAATCATCCAGAGCTGCCTCTAACTGCTCTCCGATATTATCTGATGATCAAAGACGTATTGAAATGTCCGCTGCAGTGTAGCCGATGTGCACAATGTCCTATAGTGTGGGTGGGGGGCCGGCAAAGAGGAACATCTTCCCCCTTTTTATAAACGGCATTCTTGACTTTTATTAGAATAGCACGAGAAAAGACCATGGGAAAACAATAAGTGCTCGGCTACCACCCGCCTTTTGTGCGTTCGAACAAATCATCCATCGGTTGCAGATAATGTTGACAGACTAATAATGGCGACAGATAATGTCGGACGGTGAGGTTTTTGTCTCAGGGCCGGGTGTTGCCACTGTACGTCTCCCAGGGTCAGACGTGAGCGACAGACAGACAGACAGGCACACGGGGGGTCGACTGTGGGAAGGTCACTTAGCGCAGGACGACAGGGACCCAGCTTATGGGGACAAGGTGACGGGGTGACGGGGGGGAGGGCCGGAGGGGGGAAGAGGGAAGAGGGGCAGTAGAGGACGTGAGACCTGTCCCTGGGAACCGGACTGCAGGATAGGATTCATTCAACTCCGCTTCCTTCACAAACTTAAAATAGAGCCATTGTACTGCATGCGGCTGAGAATGTGTGTGTGTGTGTGCGTGTGTGTACGTGTGTGTGTGTGTATCTGTATGTGTCTGTGTGTGTTATTCAGTTTCTCTGTGTTATGTGAATATTTTGTGAATGTGCCTGCATGTGTGTCTGTGTGTGATTGTTTATGGACTCCCTGGGAGCGTCCCTGGGAGGACAATGGGGCTGGAGATGCCTGGGAATTTGGTTTGATGTGCAGGTGATGAGTGGCAGCAACTGACTCACACCGTCAACCAAACATATTCCCCTTACAATGCCAGGATCTGGACACACCTCTCCTCCTTATTTTACTGGAAAACTGTTGTCAGAGTATTGATGGGAACACAAGCATATTAATCACACTGTATTTCCTCTGCATTAGCCTCAGCCAGCCTGAAGCATGTTAACTAGAGATGTCATATCATGTTGTGTTTTTTTTTTGTGTGTGTGTGTGTGTGCTGCATACTGATACGCTCCGTATCTGTCTCCGTGTCCCCTGCAGGCGAGGTATGCCACAAGTCCTACACCCAGTTCTCTAACCTGTGCCGCCACAAGCGCATGCACGCCGACTGCCGCACGCAGATCAAGTGCAAGGACTGTGGGCAGATGTTCAGCACCACGTCCTCCCTCAACAAGCACCGGCGCTTCTGTGAAGGGAAAAACCATTTCACAGCGGGAGGATTGTTTGCCCAGGGTATGCCGCTCCCCGGCGCCCCCGGCTTGGACAAATCAGCTCTGGCAATGGGCCACAGCAGTGCTGGGCTGGCTGATTACTTCGGGGCCAGTCGCCACCACGGCGGGCTCACCTTCCCCGCCGCCCCAGCGTTTCCCTTCAGCTTCCCCGGCCTCTTCCCCTCCGGACTCTACCACCGGCCGCCACTCATCCCGGCCACCTCTCCCGTCAGACAAGCGGCCCACGCACCCGTGGCCGGGCACGGCGCGGAGCTGAGCAAGAGCCCGCTGCTGCCTCCGAGCCCCGGAGTCCAGGAGTCGCGAGAGCTCCTCAAGGCTCTCCGCAAAGATGGCGGCATGCCTGGCAATCAGGTGCCAGGTGCAGAGCTCCAAGCCCAGGGCTCCTCGTCCTCCACGAAGCAGCGGAACAAGCAGAGCGACCAGTCCGAGAGCAGCGACCTGGACGACGTCAGCACGCCCAGTGGAAGTGATCTGGAGAGCACGTCAGGCTCCGAGCTGGAGAGCGACATGGACAGTGAGAGGGAAAGGGGGGCCACTCGTGAAAATGGCAAAGGCCCCAAGAGGAAGGCCAGTGAAGGAGGCCCCCAGAGCCCCAGCCTGAGCGGCAGCAGTGCTGCCAAAGACTTTCCGGGCCCTTCCCTCATCCCATCCTCGCTGGACGAGCACACAGCCGTAACAGGGGCTGTAAATGACTCTATTAAGGCCATTGCCTCCATTGCTGAGAAGTACTTTGGCTCCACAGGGCTGGCTGGCCTGCAGGACAAGAAGGTGGGGTCCCTGCCCTACCCCTCCATGTTCCCACTGCCTTTCTTCCCAGCTTTCTCTCCTCCGGTTTACCCGTTTCCAGACAGGGACCTCAGACCTCCAGGCCTGAAGGGTGAGCCACAGTCTCCAGCAGACGAATCCAAGAAGGCCCAGGGCAAATCTTCATCCGAGTCACCGTTTGACCTCACGACTAAGCGAAAGGAGGAGAAGTCTGCCACATTTGCGCCCACCAAACTCGAGGCCACTCCCCACGCCACTGGTCAGGATCAGCCGCTGGACCTGAGCCTGGGGACCAGGGGCCGTGGACGCAATCCGAGAGAGGAGGAGACGAAGAATAACCAGGGGTATGAGGAGGAGAAGGCAGTGGTGGAGATCCCAAAAGCGGACACTTCCTTACAGCATGCCAGGCCCACCCCTTTCTTCATGGACCCCATCTACAGGTATTGTTATTCCCAGTAGCTTACTTGACCATAAGTCAACACACCGCTGACATTTTGCATCATGCATTGTTTTATGCAAGACTGTGTAATTGCTAATAGTATTTTTCTAAATGTACCAATATTTGCTGCCATGCATGCGTTAAGAGCTGACAGAAATCTACTATTAGCAGGGTTGAGAAGAGGAGAATGAGCGATCCGTTTGAGACTCTGAAAGACAAGTACATGCGGCCGGCTCCAGGCTTCCTCTTCCATCCTCAGGTAGGTTTTGACCGTCGCATCAGATCAGAGAGAACTGGGGCAAGCTGGGGCATTTAGAAGACGCATCACAAAGTGGCACACACATATTCCCAGCTGTTCAACGTCACATTTGTACGAATCCTTTCTTACTCTGTTAGATGACCTGAGATGCTTATATTGATCCTAGGTTGATTAAATGGACAACAGCAGCTCTACTTTGGCTCTCACCACTGTTAGCTTCCTATAATCCACTGATGTGACTTAGCATCAGTATCAGCAACAGTAAAGACATGATTGCTCCAAATCAGAGCGGATGTCCAGGGCTGACCAAACCGCATTAATGAGGATCAGTATGTGGCTCCAGCCTTATCCAAGCTTCAGCCCGTTAAACCCATTGTTGGCTATGTGAAACAGATGTGGCAGAAAGAAAGGGCACACTCTGACACGTCCTCCCATAACATATCTTTGATTACAATATAAAAGATGATATGCTCTTAAAGCAGCGATTTCTGCCCCTGGGTTCAGTGTTTCCAGCGTGAGACTCCATCCGTGTGTGTGTGTGTGTGTGCGCGCGTGCACGAGGTTGGGTGTGTGTCTATGACGTGTTGCGTTGACGTTCATTTGTTCAATCTTCCCCCCGACGGGTGAGAACGGCCGGTCGGAAAGTGAAAACACCACTTTCTCAGGCATATGATTTTTTTTTTTTCCTCCTCTTTTCTGGCCGTTTCAGGTCTGGTTTTTACAGGCTGTTTCATTTGTCTGATTTATGTCCCCTGTCCAGACTGCTGCAATGGGCCCAGCCTGCAGCAGCCACATGGCCGTCCCACACGCCTTAATGAGGTGTCCTATCAGTAGAAACACTAACAGAGTGCTTAGGCCATCTTTATGACTTTATGATGTCTGGACACACAAATCATTCCCAGAAACACCAGATCCGGGTAGGTCTAAGCCAGACCAGGCAAGGGGCCCTTCTGTATACTTTTGAGGGGGTTTGTTTTCAGTCACCTGACTCACTCTTGAGCCATATATCAAGAAAGAGGTTACAAAGCTGAGGGGACTGGAACTTTTTATTTTTTTCCTCAACCTTTAGTGATTCAGCTTTTTTTATTTCCTGGCAGGAAATTTTACTGCGAAGCAATACTGGCTTAGATTACATACTGGAATTGTATTTGTAGCCGACTATAATGAGCTTATTGAACACCAGGAAGTGTTGGGAACTATTAGAGCCTCCTATAATTCCAGCGCCATAACTCTGCAGCTTCGGCTGCCCATTCAAAGCTAATCACACCGAGAGCCGTCAGTCCCCCTGTGCCCATGTGTGTCCAATCAGAAGCTGTTGATTCATGCGCCTCTTCCTGGTTTTGACTGCTGTCTCTTCTTCTCCTTCTGTTCCGCCCCTCAGTTTCGTTTGCCAGATCAGAGAACTTGGGTAAGTTCCTCTACCTGTACCGCTACCAAACAGACCCCCCTCCTCCCCCCCATCCCTTACTGTAATCAATGCATGGGCTGCGCAACAGTTTACAGCTGACATCACCCAGCATTCGCATGGCTTCAGCCCCATCACCATCATGCACTGAGTGGACGTGCTCATACAAAGAGATTTCATTTGCTTGAAATGTTTACATTGCACATGATATAATATTCTTTAGGAGTGATTCACCTTGTGTATTTGAGCCGTACTTTTTGATTTGTTTACATCTTTACGTTTGGACATATCCGCTCACTGATTCACATGAAAGGGTTTAAGCGGGGGATTTCCAGCCAAGCTACACCCTGTCCATCCAACAGCTCCGATACATATGTTTGCTTATTTGGAGAATGAAGCTGGGCTCTTGCAAATGGGCATTGGGGGGGTGGGGGGGGAAGGTGGGGCGGAGGGTGGTGTGTCTAGGGGGGCTGCTTTACATCAGCGCAAGGGTAACAGTCTCTTTGGGACACCGGCGGGTGGAGCGGGGGGTTAGTTCCTCCCTCCAAACATCTGGTTCCCGATAAAGATCAACAATTGAGAATGCATCTCGCTAATTAAGGCCCTCACAGCATCACTGACATCTGAAGATAGCCAATCAACTGCTGGTCCCAGTGCGACGCTACAGCAACAAGCAAGTTCACAGGCACACACACACACACACACACACTGCCCGGGGGGGAAAGGACAAGGGGGTTTTGGGAGGTGTGCGTGTGTGGGTAGAGGGGGGGGGGGGCGGTGTCTCTTATACAAAGGAGTAGGGGGGTTATAAAACCTTTGAAAAATCGCTTTAGAGCAAAATGTGGAGCCGTTTATCCTCTTGTCCTTTAAGTCGAACATTTCACACACACAGCATTGTCAAACAGTGGCCTAATGAACCTCGCTCTCCATCCATAAAAACGGCTCAATGGCCGCAGGTTTTTGAAGTGTAATCTGTGGCAGACTGATGGTTACTAGTTTCAGTTATCGATGTATCTAATCCATTGGGCTGGATGTGTGAATAATTAACTGCATGACTGCAAAAAAGAATTGGACTGGTTTCGAGAACCTCGCTTTTAGAAAATGTTCATTTAAAAAAATTTGAAGCTATGCAATAAATGATTGCACAAATGTTTACAAATATTATTTTATCTTCTTACACCAGCGTGGACCAAGCAGAGATGGATTAAAAATCAGTTCTTGAACTAATATTCTTTTTATATCACGCACAAAGCTTAATTGTTCATAAATTAACTTTACAATTTCATCCCACTACAAACAGCCAGACCAATATCTTTATTTATGGCAAGGACTATGCCTTTCATTTAAAGGATACAGAGGCAAACGTTGACCAAAGGTGTGAGATTAAACTCTTAATAGAGTGCAGCAGCATGAGTGGGTTTAGGTGGGATCAGAATTGCCCAGTCGATGGAGCCGGGATGGAGCAGTCTTAGCTCTAAAAAGTGTCTTATCGGACAGGCTCGATACTGCCGACAGCTTTAGGGGCCCTAATGTTCCCAAGAGTTATGGGTTCCCGTTGAACAAGGCAGACAAACTGAGCATTCTCTCCGGTGCCTGAAAAGAGCTCAATGAAATACACAGTGCACATTCAAAAGAAATATGAAAGCATTTCACCTCCCTCTTCCCCGCAACTCCTTGCCTATCTTTCAATCCGTTGCCTTCCTTCTCTCTCTCTCTCTCTCGCTCTGTTCTCGCTCTCTTTTGTCTCTCCCCTTGCCTTTGATTCATGGCATGCAGCATTGGCATATTCATAATCAAACGGACCTGACACTCCACATCCTCCCTCAGTGGGAACGTCGACGGTTGCGGCAGGAACTTTACACTCGGCCGTCACTCCTAATCAGCCGCTCCCAACACCAAGCTCCACCGCCATCCATCAGCGTTTCTCTCTCCGGGCTCTGTTAGCTCGTTCTTTCTTTCTTTCCGTCTTTCTTTCTTACTTTCTTTCTTTCT
>JBCAUF010000253.1:10331443-10341444 GCA_038406115.1 Haemulon aurolineatum
TATCTGTCCACAGAGAAACCAAATAATAACCAAATAAGTTGGGTTACTCGTTGTTTCTGTGTTTAGATTTATGCAAATAGCAGCAGACCTGCACGATGGGATACTAAGCTGGGATTTCACAAGGATCCGCGGCCATTCCTGCTTCCTGTCTCCTGTTTGTACAGCAATGGAGGCCCAGTAGGTTGTGTGGACATTATCATACTGAGAAGCTACCCCATGCAGGTGCGTTCAGTCTTTAATCGAAATATTCGTACTGTTTCTCCTGGAAGCTCCTGTATATTTGTGTGCTTGTCATATTTTCCAGTGGATGGAGAGAAAACCAGATGGAGGTGTTGTGTTCCGTTCTGTCCGTGCAGAAGAGAAGGAGGCGAGGCGATACAACAGCCACAAACAAAAAGCTATGGAGATCCTTTTTTCAAAGATTCAAGCTGAATTTGAAAAGGAGGAGAACGGTAGGAATCCTGTTTTCAGCATGTTGAAATGTTAAATACAAGCTGAAATGGACTTCCTTATAACAAATTGTCATCTCAGGTAATAAGAAACCTCAACGGAGAAAACGGACAATCAGTCGTCAGGATATTGCAAGTCTTCAAGATGGAGAGGAGCTCTATGAAGCAGTGGAGAACGATCCAGCTTACCTTGAGGTGAAATTTACTTTACATATTGGTGATCTTAATTTCTCTTATGAATGGAGTTTTAATTGCTCACCTGTTGTACTTGCATGTCCCAGGCTCGTTTGAGTGAAAAGCAGTTGGAGACTCTGCATACCTACAGGCGTTCACAGATGGAGAAGAAGCAGGCTGAGCTCCAGGATCGGTATAGACAAGCTTTAGAAAATGCAGAGGAAGGTAGCTGTCCCAAGCGAGAAGTTACACCTGTGTGGAGACTCTGCATTGCTGACTCCATGGGCCAACCCGGCACTGGTGTGTTTTCGTTTTGTTTTTTTATTCCTTTTAGATACGATGATTGCTTTAAAATATGTAGTATTGTGTGTTCAAATACTGATTTTAAACTGTTTGCTTTAGTTTACCAGTTGAACCTCTGGCGACCTCCCTCAGACCTTCAGTCTTTACTGAAGGAAGGCTGTCGATACAAAGTCTATAACCTCACCACTTCAGATGGAAAGAAACATGGTGGTGGCACAACTCTTCAGCTGACTGGGACGAAGAAAACACAGTTTCAGGATCTACAGGTTAGAGTTAGAAACTACAGTATCTTGAGCACCGCATATGGAATCGTAGATACAGTGTATGTAAATTTAGATAGATAATGGGTGCCATTTAAAATATTTATGATTTGTCAATCAGGCTTCTCAGGAATGGTTATCAGCACGTTTTCAGCCGAGGGTCTCTACCCAGTTTGTGGATCTTCAAAACACAGAATTCCAGCCGCTGTGTGGAGAGGTTGATCTCACAGGATATGTTATTAGTGTCATGGATGCACAGGGTAAGTCTTTTTTTTTTTCCTGAACTTTTTCTGCCCGAACTCCATTCTCTACTAAATGATTGTTTGTGCTCCTGAACACAGGTTTCTCTCCTGCATTTTATTTGGCCGATGGGAAACTGAACTTCGTGAAAGTGCGCTGTTTCAGCAGCTTGGCTCAGTCTGGCTTGGAAGATGTGGTAAAACCACGTGTCCTTTTGGCTCTGAGCAACCTGCAGCTGAGAGGTCAGTCCATGTGTCCCACTCCTGTTGTTTATGCTGGAGATCTGACTGTCTTCTCAACAAACCCCAAGGAAGCTCATCTACAGGAATCCCTCAGCCAACTCAGAAACCTGGTCCAGGTACAGCACTGAAACAACAAATCCAAAAAGCTGCTAACATGTTTCTACTGCTTCATGCTGAACCCTGTAGAGCTTTCTTTCTCCATCTTTTCGGTTTGGGTACAAATAAATGCTGTAAAATGTTATAGTAACACACCTAATTTCCATCATATGATTTCAGGGTCAGGAGAACTTCTTTCTGTCTGCTGAGGAAAAGCTTTCACATTTAGTCGAATCTGGTGGCCCAAGCTCCATCTCCTCTCCAGCTCTGCTAACACGGACCCCAGCCTCCGCAACAGACAGAAGACAAGACACGAAGACAAGAGTGAGTTCATGTACTTTGCTGTGTTTTCTGGGACTGTTCGATGCAATTGCTTTCATATCTACTTCATGTTGATTGAATACAAACAAATGTGTCCCTTTTTATGTAGGTGACATCTCAGCAGCCTGTCAGAAGCCTTGCATCCTTCACACCTGTCAGCAGGAACCCTCCTTCAACAAACACTTCAACAGAGAAGAACCCGAGCAGCCTGAAGAGGAGGAGAGCTCTGGACTACCTGTCTCGCATCCCGTCTCCACCACCTCTACCCCATCTGGGCTCAGTGGTTTCACCGTGTGTAAATAAGACTTTCAACCCTCCTCGAAGGTCCGGGACACCTAGCACTTTAAGTACTGTTCAGACTCCAGCTCGCAGACCTGCCAGTACACATGTGGAGGATGAATGGGTGAATGACGAGGAACTGGCGATGATTGATACTCAGGCATTGCTTTTGGGTTAATTACTGTAGGTATGTAAGACTGTATGATGATGAGCATGTTACAACTTTTAAAAAGCTGTACAAATGAGTGAATGTCATGGTTAATGGTTGCGTATGGCACATGTCTGTGGTTGTTTTTGTTGTCTCATTGGACTCATTAAAGAGGTGAAATCACTTCACAACAGTGTCATTGTTTCATTCATACATTTTTCTCTTCAGTCTACTGTTTTGTCTTTAAAGCTTGATTTTCATTTGCAATACTGGAATTCAGCTCTATGGTCCCATATTTGTGTTGTGTTTGACATCAAATATCTGAGGGCTGATGAGGTCATCTTTGGTCACAACTCTAGTTGGTTATATACAGTATAATTGTTTTTTCTAGGAGTCAGAGTTATAACATACATATACTGATAGATTTGCTATAATGAAGAGACTGAGGCTCATGCTAATTATGTGAATAAAAATGGCACTTTGGAAACAAAAAATGGGGATTATTTTATTCTAATAAAGTTTCTTACTAGTAACAAAAGGTTAAACATTAGGGCATTTTTGATGTGTCAACTCTGACACAAAACATGTAACCAAATATATAAAAATGTTTTTTACAGGTATTAAACATAAGCCACGCCTTGTATTATATTTGGTGCACATTTTGTATCTATCTTCAATAACACGTTTTGTCTACTGCGCCTAAGCCCAGTCCAGCTGGTGGCGCTGACGCGCATATTCGCGGGTTCATGAGAAAAAGAAGAAGAAGTGTGACGTCAGTTCCGTAAACACAAGCCACCTGCAATGTGGAACTTGTGTGCTGTTTTTTTTGTATTGATGCCATCATTTATGTATCCTGAACGCAAACGGTTAGCTTAAGTAAATAGTGACGTTTACTTACGTTGTTTTGTTACAGCAGTGAATCATTTTTCGAAATGTTTTGTTTTCACCATATTTTATAACGGAACTGTGAAATATATGCTAACGGGCGACGTAGCTTCAGTTTCAGTATGGTCCTAATGAGTTTATGACCTCCTCACTTTAATTGTAACATTAAATTCAAAAAATTGTAATCAAAATAATTACAACTATTAATTATTAATTGTTGAGTATGTTGTTGTTTGATCTATTACCTCTGCTTTTTTAATGTGTTTTCTTACAGATGTCTCACACTGAATCCTCCTCTCATGGCATAGAAAAGCCTTATGTGGGTGTGCGTGAAAGGACAGAAAATGATAGAGATGACTCTGCTGACAAAGGCACCAACTCCGTGAGTAATGACTCCAACAGTCCAGACAGAAGTGTGAGGCAGCGTGTGTTAAAGGAGGTAGGACTCACCAGCACCACCTTCATTGGTCCAGCATTTCCTCCAGGAACAACCACAGGCAAGTCTGACATTGAGGACACACTGAGTGAGTTTTACAAAGAGCTTGAACAGATCGATACTCAGGATGGTGCTAATGATAACCCAGGGACACCAAATGCAGCTTTTGCTCAATCACTCCTACCTCCCAAAACATCTACCAGCAAGACTCAGGATGTGAGCGAGGAGAAAGTGGTTAAATCTGCAGAAACCGACGGCTACCAGAGAAGCACTGTGCAGAAACAGCAGTCCTGGCCACACTGGTATCAAAATGAGCCATACCACACCAGAAGGCCGAGGCCAGACCTGGACCAGAGCTCTGGAAGAGCAGCTCCGGCTCAAAATCAGTGGCATCATGAAACACTGAAGAGACCACCAAACACAAGATTTCACAGGCCACCATCCCACCGGCCACCACCCCCATCTGCATTCCCAAATCCGCAAAACCCGCCGCCACACATGAATCAAAACTGGAGCGGTTCGGGCACTACAAACCAATATCAAGAGGAACCGCATTTTCCAATATTTCCTGGCTTCCCACCACCGAATGTATGCAGTCCCCCCTCTCAGGGCTCTTTTGGAGATTCTCCATACCACTTTGACAGAGACGAACGGATTTGTAGATATGATGCACACTCAGATAATGTAAGTGTTAGATGGTCTAGAGATAGAAAAGAAGAATGGTGTGAGTTCAGTGAAGATTATGACTGGCGGCAGAGGTATGATTCAGAAAATGAACCACAGGAGCATCACTACAAACCTCCTGATAACAGGAGTGCATACCACTCTGCCTCATTGCTGATCTTGATGAGGGGATTGCCTGGGTCTGGGAAATCAACTCTGGCCAGGTACGAATGTCTTAATGTAATCTTGGGTCTTGTACATTAGTACATTGTCAGTTTAAGCCTAATATATAATTTCTATGATACGTCCCTGTCCCATTTTTCTAATAGAGAGCTGCTTTCCACTGGTCCGAGTGGGCTTATTCTGAGCACTGATGACTACTTTGCTCACAGAGATGGTTACCGCTACGACCCAGGTCTTCTTGGAGCAGCACATGAATGGAACCAGAGCAGAGGTATTGTCTCCTTTCATGCTCCCACAGATAAAATGGTTCATAAACATTATTTCCATGTCATGAAAAGGTTTTCATCGTATTTTTTTTGAGGACAAACTTAAGTCAGGGCAGGATATTTTCACTCTGAGGTTATTTTCAGACACATATGACAATCATCATTAGATGCCCCTTTAAACTTGTGAGTGCATTATGAGAGCAACAAGTTTCTTTAGGTGGATGAAAGACTTTTGATTTTTTTTTTCTTATCAAAACGTATTTCAAATTTCTAATTTTTTGTGTGTTTTTAATCATTTTTCAGCTAAAGACGCTATGCATGATGGCCGATCTCCCGTTATTATTGATAATACAAACCTCCAAGCCTGGGAAATGAAGCCATATGTTAAAATGGTGGGTATGGGATTTTACATCTTTTGTGTGTGTTAAGTGATGGTGCACAACACCACCTTCATAGATCTTAATGAAAATGTCTAACTTTCTTTGACAGGCCTTGGAGAGAGGATACAAAGTGGACTTTTGTGAACCTGACACTAGCTGGAAGTTTGATCCTCATGAGCTGGAGAAGTATGATTGCTTCATCATCACATTGTATTTACATGCCAGAGCAGACTTTGGAAAGCACATACAAATGTATGTTACCCCACTGCACTGTTTTCCCTCCAGGAGAAACAAGCACGGCGTTTCCCAGGAGAAGATCGCCCAGATGATGGATCGTTTTGCATTTCCCATATCCATCGACATCGTCATGAGTTCACAGAAGCCGCTTCACGTGAACCAGAGACGTCGACCAGAGCAGCCACAGGCGACTAGTAGAGACCAAGATTTCCGTGTGTTTTCACGGGAATTCAACAACCAACCCAATAATTGCCCTTGAAGAACAACACTTTTGTAATGGTGTGAATATTGTTGGTTGCTACATGATTTTTAATATATTGTTTTGTATACTGTAAATTTTTATGAGAGAAGAAATATATTTTTTCTTATGAAGTTTTCAAGAATAAATTGTCAAGTGGCACATATTTTCTAAGAATGTAAATCTGCATTATTTTTGCATTTTGTACCAAATGACTGAGTTCAGACTTGGAGTTTGTGTTTCTGTACAATATGCAACAACATGGAAAAGCAAAAGGTTGTCTTCATTTGCCGTTTCCTGTTTCTTAATAAATCACCAGCTGGTTGTTCTAATAATTTTTGGCACCCTATTATTCTTAATCTTTCCGTTTTGGTAAACCATTGGTTTTATAGTTAATTTACTGCTTCGGTTATGCTAACATAGTTATTTTTCAAGCCAAGGAGTCGTAATGAGTCTTAAGGAGTCTTAATTTAGTGCATGAATACAGCTCTCTGGTGTTATTTGCACAGCTAGATTAGGAGACAAACTATATATTGATGTAATGATGATTAGGTTGTCTGTGTGAGTGATGCATGGATACTCTACAAGACTAAAGATTATTTTGCCTATTTATTTTTGCATTTTTACTCTTATGCTTATCTGGTGGCAAATTATTGTCACTTGCCAAGCAAAAAAGTATTTTTTTTATTTCATTACTTATTTTTATTTATTTATTTTTAAATATGATAAGATGGGTACTTTCAAGACAGACCTGAAAAATTGAACCTATCTATTAAAGATAACCTGTGGATTATGATGCTCCTGCTAATGGTGTCACAGTGGCATTGATCTACAGATGGCGCTAACAGCGAGTAGAGTACCAGTCAAAAGTTTGGACACGTCCTCATTCAAGAGGACGGAAAAGTGTGTCCAAACATTTGACTGGTACTGTATGTAATGCATCAGCTAAGACAGGAAAGAAGATGACTGCTCGCTAGTAAACATGGGTGTAAATAAATGCAGTTTTCAGTTATGAGGAAAGAAATACATTCCTCACATTCGTTAGACCTCAGTGATGGACATAATGTGTTTTTGATTATTGAAACATAATTTTCATTTGTTTCCATGAAACTCCCCAGGGCACTTATAAGTTGGGCTAAAGCGTGAAGATGAAGCAGGAACAAATATATTAACTGTACAAAATCTAAAACTGTCAAGTCTCGGTAAACCCACAGAATTTCTCATGAGACCACTTAGCCAAAGCAGAGAAACCCCACTACACCAGCATTAGATTACGGTGGGAAAAAATAATGTATAGAGATCTTATCACGCTCAGACCAGCAGAATAACAGCGAGTATGGCAAGGTCTGTGTCTGAGAGCATTCATTATTGTGTCTCTCAGGAAATCACATTTTGCCTTTCTATCCCCTCTGGTGTTCATTAAAGCAGCAGACAGAGGTGCTGTTTTGTTGCCTTTGTGTTTTTTTTCCAGTCAGTGAAAACCTGTGGAGAGCCAAAAATGATTTTTCTCTGGACTTCAGACTCTTTTTACTCAAACACGTCTGCATTTGAGCATGACAGTTTGAGCCAGTTGGTTTGTAATTCTCCATAATTGTAGTTGGCTGAAATCTTAACATTGTGTTTTAAGGAAATCATACCATGTTAGACACCAATGTTTTATTGTTCCCTGTGTATTTTGGGACAAGTGAACATTTTTCTGTGGAGCTTCATGTGACAGATCTGGGTTACTTCTCCCGCTCTCTGTTTCACATTATGCAAAGACCATTATTTCATGTCTAAAAATAGCAACAACAAAAAAAAAAACACTGAGAAATTGTTGCACATAAACATGTAATTTTAATCCAGTATATGCCCAAGAAATGATGAGCGGGGGCATAAAACGCTAACAGGTTTTTTAAACTAAGGCTCCTCCAACCGAACCATCAGAGTGATATTTAATGCGGCTGCACTGTTGTGTATTGTATGATATTTCATGTCCTGTTGGACAGACTCACACAGCTTTCAGCAGCACTTTCATCTTGACAGCCGTGCACTTTCCATTCTGCCTTTTTCCACTTGGTTTTGAAAGGGCCAGAAGCCCGAGGATGTGATTTACTCATGAGCATGGTGACCCCTCAACCAGCTTTGGGTTGTCATTATGATGAAAATGAAAGTAATGTTAATGTCTGCTAATCTTCAGTAAATGTAATCATGACTAAGACAGTAAATTACTTGCTGTCTTTTCGTCTTTGTTTTCGACTGATGACTCAGACTGCAGTATGTGTTGTACCTTTGCCCGCAGCCTCCTGCCTTTTCTCTGGAGGTTTATTAACGCAGCGCTGACCTTGATCTACAGAATCCAGAGCCAATGTGCAAGCCAACTTTCAGCAGTTAAGAGAACAACATGAATCACAGTCTTTTCTGCAGTATGAGGTGCAGAATGTGTCGAGATACAGTTGGATATCAGTTTGGGGGATAAACAGGAGGATGAATAAGAATGATTTAGGATTATTGTACCTAATCTGTAACAGGTAAAGAAAGGGGAAATATAACTGCTAAATTACTCACAGAAAGAGTCATTTTCAGTTTGGTATTACAATCTGCACTTTTCACAGAGTAAAATAATGAATGATATTAGGATTATGTGAAATGCAGTAATCCCTCTCTTTGAGTACTTGCCTACAGCTTTAACAGCTACATTTATAAAACAAAAACAATATTAACCGGTTTATAATTTTCTGACTTGAGGTCACACTTGGAAATATAAAATTTGCATTATTCTTAATTATCAGCACCAAATTAGTCTAGTATAAAATGTCATGAGGGCATTTTGTGTATTTGATTAATTCATGTAAATGACTTGTTTGTATGAAGGGTTTCAGAATGCCTAGTTGCAAATCCTTTTCATGGACATTTTCAAATTAATTTTTCATCTAATGAATAAAAAGCTGATCAGATCTTGATAAACAAGATGTAAAAGTGGTCCGAAATCCTGACATTAAGAAGATAAAAAGGCTAAGCTGTTGGGCCTCCCCAAGATAAAGATGACCTTGTGTTAGAGAATCACTGTGGAGGCAGTCTTAAAGGAGTTCTCAAATGGGTTTACCATCTGACATGTGGATGGCAATGCCTCCCCTCTCTCCAGTGTTAGTTAGTCGTTTGAGGCACTGTGAATTGTTGAACATGTGGCTGATCTTATTTTACAGGAATCTAAACACAGAAACACAGTCAGGGCCAGTATCTTTGCAACAGCAATCAATCAGGACATCAATAAGAAAAATCAATAAATAAGACAGAATACTGTAAACTGTCTGCAGGGAGCAGGACTGTGATGTTATCAAGCAACAACTACCTGCAACATTTTATGTGAGATAGGCTATTCCTGTACTGTAATTATAGGCGAAACAATTTAGTCCCAGTTTTCTTCTACAGAAACAGATGTGGTGTCATAGTGTCATTCATAGACACTTCAGAGGCTTTGGTGGTCCTGTCCTTCCAGCATATTAGATATAGAATTTAATCATCTCTTTGGAAATGACAAAAACAACACCAACATACTGTATTCTCAGCAAGAGGCAGTGTATTGATGCCTTAAAGTAAAAGCTCTGACCTTTGAAATCCTTGAGCTGTTTGGCATGCCAGACCTTGATAAAGCCAATATCTGTGCATGAGCGGCAGGGAACACTCTGACAGGAGTGATATGAACTGCTAGAGGAAATGAGCAGCATGTAGTTCTGCTGAGAGCTCCTAAAATGGATGGTCAGTTTACATCCTTCACATGGATTACCTGAAATGTGAGCTCACCAAGGAAACCAGGGGGCTTTGCTTATGATTTATGTGGGCAGAGACTGAAATTTCTAATTCAGCTTTGATTTTAATGAAAAGAAGAGCATCTGCACACTCTAATCTGTGCTGCATTCAGTCAGTGACCCTCTTCAAACATGAGAAATAATCTACCTTTTACTTGAAAGGACAGAATGTTCCTCTTATCATCATGCTGCACATTGAATTTTAGCCCAGCTCCTCAGACAAGCCTTTATCCGATGCAGGTTTCAGCTATGACTAAAATGGTTCAAACTGTGCTTTTATTTAATGTGGTCAAAGTTAAACTGAGTTGATGTTTTGCACTCCTTCTGCACAATAAAATGTAGACAGCCATTTACTTCACTGTAATTTCCAAGCACCACAAATCTTTTGTTTTTATATGCTCTCACATATCAAC
>JBCAUF010000253.1:10343194-10356141 GCA_038406115.1 Haemulon aurolineatum
AATTCAAGTCTTTGCAAGTCTGGCTGAACAGGATGCTTGGTAAGCGAGGAGGTAGTCCACGCATGGTTTCAAACAATGGTTTATTTTGTTTTTCAAGAACGTGGGTCACAGCTCTCAGGAAGTCCTCTCACAACCATGCAGGCTATTCTACTGTAAATTTAAATCATAAAGATGTTTGTCCGCCTCAAAATTAAACTTATTACATAAGACTATTCTGAGTATACAGTATAATTCCTCCTGCAGCAATCCTTGCAAATAGGGATTTATTAAAGGCTGAAAGCTACTAAGCCTGAAAGGAGATGTAGCATAAAATAAAGAGAAAAATAAAGAAAATCTGTGAAGACTGATGATTTTTGGTTTTTCCATCTCAACATGGGAGCTGTTTTCTGAGTGTTCCCTGTGAAACTCCTTCTTTACATGGAACAGGAGGTGTTGTCTGCAGGCTACACACGTTGTTTACTGTGGTGGTCACGTGCGGCCGTCAGCCAATGACAACCGTGTTCTGCAACCGCACAGCGTGTCATCTTTTTACACACCGACTACCAATCAGCGGAATCAAGTTAACCGCAATAAAGCAGGACACTGAGTTATAAGTTCTTCAAAATAAAAGCGTAAAATCGTGTTATTATTATTGACAAGAAAAATGACAGGAATGGCCTGGATGTAATTATCCATAAGGACAGTGTGTCTCAGTCAGGGCTGCATCTAAAGATTATTTACATTGTAGATCAACCTTTTTATTATTTTCTCAATTAGCTAATTGATTAATTTGACCTAGCCTATAAAATGTCAGAAAACGGTAAAATATCTTGTCAGTGTTTCCCAAAATCCGTGCTGACACCCGCAAATGTCTTGCTTTGTCCACAATTCAAAGGCATTCAGTTTACTATAGAGATACAAAGAAACCAGAAAATAGGTCAATTCTCATTTAAGAGTCTGGAAGCAGAGAATTTTTAACTTAAATTACTCAAAACGATTAATTGATTATCAAAATAGTTGGGGATTCATCAGTTAAATGTCTCCTATTTCGCCACGGTAGTTTTGCATTACACCAAAGGCATGTAGCCTAATTCAATATATTTATCAATGCTGGCAGTATCAAAGCTTGGCTTTAGTCCACCAAGAAAATTGAAAATGTCGAGGCTTTAATTTTGAAACAGCTCACCGGAAACACCGCTGCACCTCCCCGACCACCTTGACAGGTGTGTCGCTCAGCAGCATGCTACGGATTTGACACCGTCCGGCGGCCAGTGGTACGCTACTGGCGGCAGCAGACGGAAGGTGTCCCCCACCCCCCTCCCTTCCCTCGGCTCGCATTATCTCCCCCACTCCAAGTCCTCACGATGTCGTTGATAAGCTGCTCGGTACCGCCGTGTCGAGCGCGTGCCTCCGAACCCGATGGCAGATCGATCATGTAGATCGATCGCATGTGCATTGAGACACATAGACAGATAGACCAAGAGAGGGAGAGAGACGGAGGGCGAAGTTTACCTCCAGCGACCTGCGGAGAGAGGCGGATCATTGCACGGTGGTTCACTCGTTGCACGGTGAGTGGATTTGCATTTCGGAGAATCGGAAGGATGCAGGAAAGGATTCATAAATGTTGACGTTATTGTAGCAGTCCTGGCACTGTGTAGACTATGTTTTGAGTCGGTTAAATGTATAAAATGCGACCTTGGGTGTATGCTTATCCAGGTTTGAATTCATCCATGAAAGAAACTTTGCTGGGACATAGAGTAGTATGCTCATATGCACTGAGAGTCTGATTTCCTAATAGGTATCTGTTCTTTAATTTAGATAAATTTGGCTTGACTTTGGTTTACGTTTCATCCCACACAAAAAGAACAAAAATATAAATAAATAATGATAATAATAAAAATAATTGACTCTAGTTTGCATTACTTCTGTCCATTGATTGTGCTCCACATCCCTAGCTTATGAATACATGAACCCATTATTTTCTGCATGTTTTTTTTGTTTGTTTGTTTTTTTCAAAAAGCACATTACAGTATGCAGGTCCTATCCTTTGCTGTGTGAGAACAATTGATGTTTGAAGCAGTGAGGGGAGTTTGTTAAGTTCAGCAGACTACCTAGCCTCCACCACATGTTGATGTTGACTCATTAACTGCTGGCACACTCCACGGGTAAACCTGTTCTCCGGTGTGCCTTGTGTTCATCCAGCGGGCAGATAAATGGACAGCCTTGCCTGCTCATAATCTCACCAGTCTCAAAAGCACCGAGCTCTGACTTGAGGGTTCGGCAATCAGCACTCTCCAGGAACATCACTATTAAGCCAAGTATGAGCAGGATTTTGCCTTCAAAGTTAAAGCCTTGAAGCTCATATTTTAATCATATGATTTAAGTGTTTTTTTATTATGTAGAACTTTCTTCAAATTTGGAGATCCACCAGCTAAATTCAAACACCAAAACCTTGGAGGCGATGGCCGATTTCTATCTTTTTCCAGTGAATGTCCTGCGCCTCGGACAAGTCTGTGTGCCAGACGTTGCCTCTGTCCTCTGATTTAATTTTAGTTCCCATTGTCAGTCAGAGGCAGTGCTCCGAGCCTCCCCCAGCTGCCGGTTACATAATGTCAGCCGAGGACTGCCACAGTTTAGTGAGCAGAGGGGGAAACTCGGGCGAAATTGAGCGCGGAGAATACTGAAGGAGGCCAGATTACTGCATTACATAAGGGCTGTTTTCCTTCCACTTGGCCGGGATGATGCAGATGATGGTGGTCCAGAAATAGGTCTGACTGAGGGAAGATGGGATGCTGCGCACGCTGTGTTTACCCACGGAGGAGAACACAGACGAGCCTGCCGGTGCACAGCGAGGGCACGGCTGTGGCAATCAGTTTATTGACACAAACACTGGCATTTCATGCAGCACAGGGCAGGTTGGCCTTTGGTGCTAATATCCTGTGGCAAATGTTCCCAGCAATGCTCAGTGTGTACAGCGGCTGCACACAACGGGCACCGGGCGATATTACATCCAAGGACATATCAGTCTAATGTGTTTTTAGGGAGGCGGAGGGGAAACGTCTGATAGCTTTCCTGCTCGTTCACCTCATCAGCAAAGTGCACCGTGGCATTACATGGTTCATTAGGTTGTGTCGCTCTGTTTCAGGTTTGCTATTATGCATTTCGTTACAGCCAGACCCACTCGAAACAGAGGGCAGATGTGGACGCCGGCCGTCTCCAAGTGGAAGGAGAGTCTAACTTGTTCATGTACAAATTCAGTAGAACACCAGAACACTATGAATGAAGCCGGGAGTGGATAGAGGATGGAGTGGATTGTAATTAAATGTTACGCAGCGCAACTGGAGATGAACATTTCTCTAGTATCTTCAGGCATAAGTCGTATTATATCGAGCACTCATTGGTCTTGTGAGCGACG
The DNA here is from genome assembly GCA_038406115.1 of Haemulon aurolineatum. NCBI lineage: Eukaryota > Metazoa > Chordata > Actinopteri > Lutjaniformes > Haemulidae > Haemulon > Haemulon aurolineatum. The sequence continues at coordinate 10,346,589 of JBCAUF010000253.1, forward strand.
CCAGCTGTGTGACAGCAGTGAGGTTCGATGCATGCCGGTGTGGGTTGGCACATCGACAACTTACATCCGTCACAAGTGATTCAAAAGAGCAAATGAAATCTGTACAGCAGAGCAGAAGATCCTCTCATCGCCCACGATGGGTTCAAAGTGAGTTGACATCCCGGGCCGTGACGCTGTCGATGATTTCAAAGCAGATGTTTTGCAGCGGTGAACGTACTGTACCCATGTCGTGCACTTGTCGTGCACTCTGTGTGATTTAATGGTGATTTGTTGCCCGTGTTTGTACAGATGCAGACAGAGGAAGAGATCGCTTCCATCTGTAGGCCCGATTCAGTTGTTGGAGAGCAACCTTTTTTGCAATTACCAAATTATAATTGGTATTTTCCTCATGATTTGCAGAGTTAATGAACATGGAGATACGTAATCTACGAACTGTTGAAAGCAAACTATTTATGTCATTACAGATTTGTGCAGATGAATATAATCACTGTTATAACTCTTTTCCTACTACAGTTTGAGGTCAAATGTCACTGTGATAAATTGTTTTGCATCTGCTGAATTAACCCATCATAGGTTTTTTTTTGTGAAAGGGCCACTCGGAACATTTGATCACGATAATACCAGTTTTATGAAACTCTTAAGCTTTGCACACTACTGAAACTCTCCAGAGTGCTCAACATGTGATGGCAGTTGTGTTGCGTGTGGATTTGCTTTGCATGAAATTAACAAATCCACATGATAATACATTATGAAAGCTAGGCACACAGGTCAAATGAGAACTCTGCCTGTTGAGATATTTAGACTAAAATGACAATGGTGTCCTTGCATAGTGATATATAGAGAAACTCTTGCGTACATGAAGTGCTTGAGGGAGCTGCAGCAGCACTGCAGAAGCTGTGGGCCGCATCCTAATAAACTGAGCCGACTGCAGTGGGAGCTGTGAAAAGCAGACATAACACAAACATCACAATTACGTAATCCCCAAATTTGGAATAGGTTCTGAAAATTAACTCTGAAGGTTAAACGGCTCAAGATCATTACTGATGTGTTAATGTTCATGAAATGTATATAAACAAGCCATATGACCTCACTTATCTGTATCATGATGTTTTGATTATCAGAATATAATTTCTTAGTAATCCACATATTAAAAAAACTGAAAAAGTGTAATGTATAGTGTGGGAAAGAATCATTTTCATCTGACCTCAACTGAAGCACAGCTAAGTGATATTCAGCAATGCAGCGCTGTCACATGGCAGAAAAGAATTGAATCAGACTGAGTAACTATCCACGTGTGCGTACATATTATCCTTGAATTTGCAGGGAGGTTGAAAATCCTCCTCAGAATCAGTGAGGGTCATTTCAGGTAAAAGAGATTCCTCGAACGTGAGCTGGTGCTTAAGTCCTCCATGGACACGGACTGAATGAAATATAAAGATATGTAAAACCCAGCAGCAGCCTGTCGTCCTTCCTCTCACAGAGAGTACAACATGGCTTTTGTGAAAGAAACTTTCAGTCACACGTGATTGATGTGATCGTTTGGTTTTGCATCGTGTTGCCAGCAGAACTGATTTATGTGCTGACCTTTCGCTTGTGTGCTCCCCGAAAAAAAACAAAAAAACAATTTGACACGGCTTAAGTGGAAATGAACCTGCTGAGCGGGTGCCGTGTGAGACGGGGACTGCGTCCCCGCTGTTACCTCGTTAGTTAATCGTTTTTTGTCTCACACCACCAGACCACTGATGACAAATGAAAGCTGTTGACTTGAAGGGTCTAAAATGGTCTGTCCCTCTGGAGGACTCCAGGGTGGATGTGAGGAGGCAGACTAATCATGGCCGCTGCTGGTGCTTCAAGTACAAAGCGGAGGGTTTGGTGTTAAATTGGCACGGCTGTCTGACAGATGTTTGAGTGTGTCTGATGATCAGGGTTTCCCGCTGACCTTGTTGGACCTTATTAAGCATGTGAAGGGGAACACTGTGCGCTGCTCCCTTCAGGGGGTCCACAATGCTGTTTTCTAATAAAATATAGTAACCATTTGCTGGATTTATCAGTCGGATATAAGCATGGAGATGTGTTTGTCCCCGCAGACATGCTCCTGTGAGGCCTCTGCATGAGGCGGCCTGGACTAACATGATGGAGGAGGCTGCCAGTCAGCTCGAGAGAGACCACGTGCACAGCGTCTATGACAAGATCGCTCCGTATTTCAACGACAGCCGCTATAAAGCCTGGCCGAAGGTACGACAGTTCCTGCTGGACCTGCAGCCGGGGAGCATTGTGGCTGACATCGGTGAGTGTCACCTCCAGCAGTAATGTAATCTCTGCAATGACACTTGATCATTGTGACAGTGTGTGTGCTTTTCTTTAAATTGGAAACATAATAAGTTGGTGGAAAATTGGCTTCCCTGGGGGAAAGAGAAGGGTTTTTTAAAAATCTAATCAGACCGCCATCATCATTCCTAACTGAGCGTCTTGACCTTGGCAGGTTGTGGCAATGGCAAGTACCTCCACATCAACAAGGAGGTGTTCAAGCTGGGGTGCGATGTTTGTCGCCCCCTGGTGGACTATGCCTGGAGCCAAGGGCACGAGGTCCAGATGTGTGACGGGCTGCATTTGCCTTACAGAGACGGCTGCTTCGATGCTGTGCTCTCAATTGCAGGTAAGGGATAAGCACGTCCACATCCACAGGAAACGGGGACATCATATCTCACTGCCATCGACGAATGGCTTCCTACATATGCATGAAGCTCGACTGCTGCAGCTTCCTCAAATTCAATTAATTCATAATAATGATAAACATCAGTTTACCACAAGCTTGCGTTGCCTAGCCAACAGTGTGAAATAATTCATGTGTGTCCTCCAACAAAGGAGTGTAATTAGGACCGAAGACACTAGCAGCAGTAGACACCCACACTATTAATTTTTGTTACGTGCCACACAGTGTACATAATGTGTTTGTTGACTGAAAGTGCTCAAAGTGATGCATCATAATGGAATAAATGCCTACTCATCATCCTACTTAGTCCTGACAAATGAATGTTTCTGTCTCAGTCATCCATCATTTGTCCACCAAAGAGCGTCGTATCCGAGCAATAAAGGAGATGGCTCGCACCCTGCGAGTGGGTGGACGCATCATGATCTACGTGTGGGCCATGGAGCAGAAACGGCGCAAGTTTGAGAAGCAGGACATCTTCGTTCCCTGGAACCCCAACCCTCACTCGCCCTCAGGCCTCAGCCGGGAGCACGCCAAACCCAGACGGAGGGCCGCAGCTCAGAGCGCGAGCGAAGCCATAGACAACACCGACAAGCACAGGAAGGTTAGAAGCACATCCTCCGTGGCGGACGAGGAAGATCTGGCGTGCACCACGCCGCAGCAGAGGACACAGAGACTGTGGTTCTTCTCCAGGTCTTTGGATTCTGTGTTCGATTTTGGGAGCCTTGCCATCTCCCGGTCATCCTCCAGAGAGCTGAGCACTTTATCGTCACCCACAGGAGAAAACGAGGCGAGCAAGGGCAGCCAGCGTGGGAGAGGACGGGGCCTCATCAAGCAGGTCTCCAGCTTCTTCTCCCCACCGTCTGTGATCGGATCGGAGGAGGACGTCTTCGGCTCGGTCACAGACTTGCACAAGGGACAAAATGATCCTGGAGGCAACAACAGCTCCACCACCAACAACAACGGCGGCACAGAAAACCAGAGCATCTCATTATCTTTAGCCCAGGAGTGTGGCTCCCTGGCCCTGCCAGATCTGGTCCCTTTCCAGAAGGAGCACCTGAAGCAGTCTGTAGATGAAAGCGAAGGAGGGCCGCAGGGAAAGGAGCAGCAGGAAAGCACAAGGAGTCCTGAGGGGAGCGAGGGGCAGGTGGAGGGCTCCTGCCTGAGGTACTATCATGTCTTCAGGGAGGGAGAACTGGCAGAGCTGATAGAGAATCATGTTGAGGAGCTTCATGTCAAACACACTTACTTTGATCACGCCAACTGGTGTGTGGTGGCGGAGAAAGTTCAGTTATGGAAAATCTGATTTTACACTTGGTTTTTTTTTTTTTATTTTGCATCAACTCTGCCTCAAGTTTTAGCACTGAAACACACGTGATGATTATTACAGTCCAGTAAGTGAAAGGTGTAGAAATATATAGATGTAGCCATTGCTGAAGATGCACTGAACACTAAACCACACCACTACTGCAATTCTCTACTTAACTTTAAGTTCATGATTGTCCTGGTACCAGCTATGTGACAGACCAATCAGTGTCTAGCATTAAATGTTATTTTAGATGGTTTTACATATGTTTTTCAGCAGTAGTGGAGGATGCACAGAGGACGACTGTCTTCAACAATGGCTATCAGTGTATATTATATCATGTTTTTAAAGTATTTATTCTATTTAAATACATGAAACCAACAAGCAGTATCCAGTTGTCCTCTGTGTTCTCTTTTGGTGTCCAGAATTAGTTTTTTATTGTCAAACTACAGCAGACTCCAGTGCTGCTAATGATTTTAACTCTTTTAAAGGAGCATTTCTGCAAGGGACACGTTTAGAAATGCACTGTTTTTCTCTTTGGACTTGTAATATTAGCCAAAGAGGGATTTGTGAGAATAAAGACTGCTCTTCCATCTGCTCTTAAACGTTTCAGTGTATTGATCACAGTGGAAAACTACTTTATTCTATTCGTATCTGCCTGTTTTACAATTGCACGTTCTTTAACTCTGAATACGAGGAGCTAAATTCGCAGCAAGTATCTGTTCTTGGACTTCTTTCTGTAAAACCGCTCATGTGTAATCTATCATAACACTATCTTAAATCGAGCTCAAAGGTGTGCAGAATATCTTCCAAAACATATGTGCATTAGCTTGTTGTGTTTTCTTCTCCAAGTGTTTTGAAAAACGTGTTGCCCAGCGTGTGCGTGAGTGTGTGTGTGTGTGTGTGTGTGTGTGCTCGATGTTTGTAATAGTTGTGTGCTGTCTCGTGTTGGAAGTAACGAGCTGAGCTATACCACTGGTTACGTTTCAGCAAAATCAACTGCCTCATATACTGTGAATAAACATTGCACTGCACCACAAATATGTCGCTGCTTGATGTCAGTGAATGACATAAAAATAGGTGAAACTTGAAACATTATTGGTTTGCTGTACCCACTGTGCCAAGGATGTTGCACAACCTTATCAGTTCAGTACATGTGGACCAACTGTGTTTGTTCTGAAGTGACACTGGTACTTTAATGTCTTATGTGATCTGATGGAAATACCTTTGAGTTTGAATTTCATTTTTCCTTATTAAATATTTTTGCTCATGAGTGTTGTTGTGTTGCATTTTTTGTCACATATAAAACCTGTCATCATTTGATAGATCTTTAGTCAGATGTCCAAAAAAAGTATATTTTAACAACAGAATAGTTAAAAGTCACACAGATATTTACTGCTATAGTACTGATACAGTATCTTGACGAGGTAAGCAGTAAGTTCAGTGTCCACTTGAATAATTTTTCAATCGGCATCCCAAATACTGCATGACCATAAGCACCAGTTTTCCATATTAAAATCCTGAGTAGAGCTCACTTTTTGTATTGGGTGGATGATTATATTAGCTTATCACATACAGTATGTCAGATATCCTGTCCAATATACACAAAAAAGGTTCACATTAAAGAAACAGTTCATTCAGACATTCATTACATAATTCGTCCAGGAGATAAAAATATTCGTAAACACTGAATCCAACATCTTTTCATAATTCTTGTAAAACTGTTGCATGTACAGCATATTAATATACAGTGTAAAAATCAAGTTGTGGTTCATTAAGCAATTTATTCCTCGATATCAATATTGGCTCCAAATCATCAAGTATCAGTTAGGATGTGAGGGTCCTCTTGATATATGGCATGAAGGATTTACATACCACACTCCCTCCAAACCTGAAAAAAGAAGATGAATACAATATCCATATTCAGTGAAGCAATTTATGGCTTTTTGTGCACCATTTGAGTAAATAATTCTGGACGTTTACATGTCCTGTACCTGACTTGCTGCTCGGTGGACGATGGAGTGTCTGATGGCCAGTTTGTCGATGTCTCTCGAGTATCCACCGCCGATAACGGTGGCAATGGGAACGCCTCTGCTCACCACGGTCTTCATCACGTACAGATCTCTCTTATACAGTCCTGGGAGATGCCAACGGTCATTCAAAATCAGTCAAGAAGTGATTGACAGGTGAAGATGCTTGGGTGTCACAGTTATCCGTCACCTTGGTCAGTCAGACGCAGCCTCCCGAGCTCATCCTCCCAGTGAGGGTCGACACCTGCATCGTACAGGACCAGGTCTGGACGGAAAGTCTCCAACAGCCAGGGCAGGTGAGCCTCCACTGTTGGGATCATCATCAGACATGCTAGTTGAAGGACTGTTAACATGCAAGTCATTACAACATTTTAATGTGGCGATAATCATTGAATCTGTTCCGTTTGAGTCTATTTTGAAACCAGAAATTTCTAAGACTAAGTTTAAACTTTGACAAATGTCACGTCTTTCCTGAGACTCAGTAACCCTTTTCTAACACTATTTGGATATAATCTTTATCCACACTGTACATTTATTACTACAGCCTGTGTTAACGTGCCTGTGGAGAGATACTCCTTGTCTTCCAGCCCATCCTCCACGCTGATATCTAGGTCACTCTGTTGTTTACGGAGGGGGAAGTTTCTCCCACAATGCACCGAGAACGTAAACACACAAGGTTCCTCTTTGAACATGAAAGCAGTGCCGTCACCCTGTAGGATCCAAAAGATAATTGAAAAAGAAAATTCTCAACTAGGAACGAGGACAAATGCTGTACGTGCAATTCATGGGCACCACCACACAACATTAAAAGTACCTGATGGACATCTAGATCCACAATCAGAACCTTCCGATTGCAGGAAGAGATCAGATGTTTGGCTGCAACTGCCAAGTCATTGAGGAGACAAAACCCTGAGCCGAAGCTTGGAAAAGCATGATGTGTTCCTCCTGCTGTACTGCAGGCCAAACCCCTGTGCAGGGCGACCTCGGCAGCCAGAACAGTCCCACCTGTCCACAAGAGAGAAGGTGAGGGGAGCAGCTCCGGAGGCATGACGTTTCTAGGTCACTCGAGTGCTAAATCATCAAGAGACTCTTACCTGTCTCATATCGACAGCGTCTCACTATGCCTTCACTCCAGGGGAACCCCGTCCTCCTTTGTTCCTGCTCATTTATTTTCCCATTTATGAAGTTGTTCAAGTATTCCTCTGTGTGTACACAGCTGAGTAAATCTTTTGAAGCAATTTTAGGGACCCACACCTACTGTGAAGAAAGAAATCCACTTTAACAGGAAAATGTGAGAGGATAAAAGCTTCCAGCTGCACTACTAATATTAATCCTGCACCTAACAATGATCTCATGATCAATTTCTATCTTTGACTAAAATGTTAAATTTAAAGTGATCAAAACAGAGGACAGCAGTATTATCACATTTAACTGTCAAATCAGTGTCCTACTCGATTACATGAGTGATGTTCAGGCCAAATATAATAATAGTAATATCTATGATTACAGCTGTAGTTTTAGTTGTAAATGTGATTGAGTCACTCACCTGTTTATCTGTGACGACTTGGTCTTTGATTAAAAAGTGTAACACTCGGGGGAACTTGCCCATTGGGAACCTGTGGTTGGGCGGGAGGTCACACACATACCGGCCGTGATGAACTATGGGAAGTGCGCTGGATTCGGTCCTTACCTGCCAAGAAAGGAGGAGGCAGACAGTGCCAGTCTTAATGCGACGCGTTGTGTTGGTAGTGTTCAGTGTACTTTATGAAGTCAATGAGCTCTTACCACTTCAGCATGGAAACATCTGCAGGAGCTGAGAGCTGCACCGAGCGGCCGCCCGACTTTCATGCGACGTCCTTTGCAGAAGATGTGTTTAACGCAGCTCATTTCTCTCTGCGACGTCGTTCACGACGGGTGTGTGATGTTATGAAACAAGTCCCCAAACGTGCTGAAGGTGTCCTGTTTGTTGACGGATGTGTGGTTGTGTTTGTCCTCTCAAACACTGCCATCTTCTGTCATGGAGTGAATACTGCAGTTTGGTGTCATCCAGGGGCGATTTTGGGATTCAAGAACATCAAGGGCTAAGGTAGGGCTGCCCGATTACGAAAAAAATATCACGATCATTTTGATTCGACAAAACAATTTTTCATTGATTTGAGAATTTGCTTTTATTGAACTTTAAACAGGTTTTCCTACACAGTGACTAATGTTTGAATAGCGCACAGTTAAAAAAAATTTAAATAAAGCAAAGTATTATATACAGGGCTCCAGACTAACTTCTTTTACTAGGAGCACAGTGGTCCCTAACTTAAAATTTTAGGGGCGCAAGTAGAAAATTTGCACACTGTAAATCTAATTGCAAAGTAAATACACAGTATTCACATTTCCTCTCATTTTCACTGTATTACTGATGAATACTTTGACCACAAATGCAAAAATCACAATGTTTTAAATTTACATTTACAGTATGTTGCTGGAGCAGAAGTTTGCCAGCAACAAAAAATATTTAATAATGTAACGGACTGTTGTGTCTTAGCCATGTATTCCTGTGTGTGAAGTGTGGCGTCCCTCCAGAGTTGCTGTAGGGCTGGGGTTGGCGTAGTTCTGCCGCAAGGTGTTGCTGTTGTCACGCTGACTAAAAGGGAGATACATGAGTGTATATCAAACAGACACCATCTGACACCACTGCACCTCTGCTCTGCCAATCTTAAAACATTTTATTATCATAAGATTAGAAACCCCTCATATAAATATAAATAATACACTGGCCTCCAGAGGGGTTTCACGCTCTTTTCAGAAACCCATGCTGCCTCAGCCCACGCCACAGCCTATGCCTCAGCCCATGCTGCCACAACCCAAACTGCAGCAGTTTTGCCCACAGGCCAAGCCACAGCCCATGTCTCAGCAGCCCATGCTGTAGCCTCGCTTCCAGGCCAAGCCCAAGCCTCAGCTATCAGCCGGGCTCCTCAGTCTCTATGCCACAGAGATCTCCAGCTTCACCCCAACTGCCCAGTGTCCCTGAGAGGGAGGTGCCCAGTATGGGGTTCCGTCTTCGCAGCCAGCTCGGGCACGCTGCAGAAGGTCGCTGGAGAGCTCCGGCTCGGCGTGGGCTGAGGCAGCATGGGCTGTGGCAGCATGGGCTGTGGCAGCATGGGCTGAGCCAAGGGCTGCAGCAGCATGGGCTGTGGCATGGATGTGGCTGTGGGTTCCGCTTTCGCCGCCAACATCTAGAGGGGTTCCACCCTCGCTGCCAGTCTCCAGAGGGGTTCCGCCTTCACTGCCGGCCTCGCCGCCGGACATAGCATGGGCTGTGGCAGCATGGACTATGGCAGCATGGGCTATAGTGTGGGCTGAGGCATAGGCTGTGGCAGCATTGGCTGTGGCAGGGGCACCCCTCTGACAGCCGTGCAGTAGACTGGTAGCGAGGGTGAAACCCCTCTGGAGGCAATGGAGCAGGACGAAGTTGGGGGCGGATCCCCTCGAGAGGCTGGCAGCGAAGGCAGAGCC
>JBCAUF010000253.1:10431797-10444383 GCA_038406115.1 Haemulon aurolineatum
GCCTGAAAGTTTAGTTTAAAATATATAGGGTGACACCCCATGCATAGCACCAACCAGCTGAACTGACCATGTATTTCTTGCTATGCCGTCAATTCACTTGGAACAAATATCCTTGATAGTACAAGGTACAGTTATATTATTCCTGTCATCACAACCTATAATTAACAATGCATTTTTCCTTTTAATATTTCAAGATTCTATTGCATTCATTTTTAAATATTTTATTTTGTATTTAATTTTATGTCAAATGATTTTTAATTCCTATCTGTTGCTTATACAGACAGGAAATATACGTCAGGCAACTTCCGGCTGCCATCTTTGTTTCAGAGTCAAGCTTAATTATTGTGCGGTAGCTATAAAGGTACGTTAGCCTATTATATTTAAGATTGTACCTTGTACATAGTAGTTTAACTTTCACCGTTAACTGACCAACAGGCAAACTTAATAACTCGGTTGTGTGGAAATATAAACCCGCTGCGCATGCTTATACATTTTATATGCAGCATTGCTGGACTCCACGAGACCCTCCACACCTCACTGCTCACCCACCTGCCCCAGTGGACAACACGGGGGGAAGCGACCTGCTCGCGGGGTCAACCTCTCGGCTCTGCGGCTCCATCATCCATCGCTGCCAGCCAGCCAGCCAGCGCAGGCGTGGTGAGTGGAGCCGCAGGCAGGGGGCGGCAACATGGCGGTGACAGCAGCACAGACGCGGAGACTCGCATCCAGGAGAGCGGCGGCGGCGGCGGCGGCGGCACATACACACATCTTTGTGCACACAGCGCACGTCGGTCAGCGCAGTTAACCGGCTGGCACCGACAACACAGCGGACTCCCTCACCGGAACTCTCCTAAGAGTGGATTTTACTGACATTGTGCTTTCTTGTTTGTGTTTTCTTTTTGTTTTTCGGGGCTTCTTCTCTTTCATTTCTTTTTGATGCTTCAGAGAAAGTGATTCAATTCATCACCAGGTATAACTAGCCTCTGAAGCCGCCCGGTTTCGGGTGGAAATGACAAGCGAGAGACCGGCGGTGACAATGCCGGGCTCGATGTCGCTTTCGGACCGACAGCCTCCCCCAGGTCACAGGCAACACGCGGCTGCGGTCTCCGCTGCTGCCGCCGGTGAGACAGTGATGATGTCCGGCTCAGGATCAGTGGTCCTCCCGGCTGGGATTATCAATCCATCGGTTCCGATCCGGAATATCAAAATGAAATTTGCCGTCCTCATCGGATTGATCCAGGTTGGAGAGGTTAGCAACCGGGATATTGTTGAAACGGTGCTGAATTTGGTAAGTAAATGTTTTTTTTCTCCCCTCTCCCTTGACTGGACGTTGTGTTATGTCTGATCCCCAAATCCGGCATGCTATTCAGTGGCAACAGTAACTGGGTACGATGTTGACATGTAAGAAAACAAGAGACGGTGGGAATAATAATTACATTATTTGTATGAGCAGGTGCCGGGATATTATGTGAGTAAACATTCAAAAGTCACACATGCACACAGGCAAGGTGGGCTGAGGGACGAGGGGGATACTAACACAAAGCCTGCTCTCAAGTTTGCAAGTTCAGCTTAAGTCCCAACTTCACCGTGTTTGCGTTTAAATCAGGCAGACTGATGTGCATGGTGTCAGTGGAGGGGGGAGTGCACATCTGCAGGGGCTTAAGTGTGAAAGTACATTAATTGCCTGCAAAATTGATTTCAAGTGGAATGTATATTGACGTAGAGTCATGAAGCAGGGCTAAGGAGGTCTGTGATATGACAGGGGCTGTAGCTGCTGGTAAAGTGAACACAAAATTGCAGATATTCATAAGTAGGGGGTTCAACAACTGGTCAGGGTTTTGGTAATTTGGCCAGTGCAGCTCCTCAGCAGCATGTTTTTAAAGGTTGAATATTCTGGACATGCTCTGAACTGAAGTGTGAAAACTTGTGGGAGTATGACGGTCATTATCCCCATATTCATTTTTGACAACAGGGAGTTTTTTTTTTCATCCACTTCTTAACCAGGCACGGTGAGTCTGTTCTCATAATTCACTGTATGACAGTAATGGATGGAGCAAAGTGAGAGGAGAGTGAGAGGCAAATGATTGTCAGCACAAGGTGGTTTGAAAATTTCAGCCCATGGTAAGACCAGCAGCTGAAGCCAGTTTCTCCCATCTTCACAGTGTAGCATGATGTCAAGAGAGCATAGAGCCAGCTAATACCTTTGCTTTGACCATCTGCAGGAGTACCACAGCAGAGCTTGTTTTGCTGTGCTTTCCCCTCTCCTTGTTAGCACACTGGAGATTAATTACGACCTGTTCTGGCACAACAGAAATCCACTTCATGGAGCAGGACAAATTGTAGCCTTTGGCATGTTCAGACATGAGAGCAGTACTGCAATGGCTGGAGACTCTGACACCTTGCCCTCTCACTCTTTGCAACGCTATTTTCACAGGAGATGTGCCCAAGGAATACTGATTTTGTTCAACACTGATTTTCTAGACCATAGACTACACAATTATCTGCACAGGACACTGAACTTGTTCAAGTTATTTTAACATTTTGCTTTTGTGTGTTGACTTATTGAATGGAGAGCATAATTAATGTCATAAGACGTAAACAGTATGTTTTATGGTAATTCATGCATGCCTGTATATGTAACATGTGGTGGTGTGCACTCTGTCTAAACATTTCTCAGCCATACAGGTCCCAGACTTTTGAATGACATATTTAATTAACAGAGGGTTGTGTTGTTTTGCTGTGGTTCGTTATTAGGTATAACATATCAGACCAATTTGATTCTGACTCTTGAATTGCTTGCTAACAGAAATACAACCATTAACTAAATTTTGTACATGCAAATGGACCACATATAATGCAGAAATCTTAGCACCAGAGGAAACAGTAATTGTCAGTGTATCTGCCTCTTCATCTAAATTACATCAAAAAAAAATCTGCATGAATAATATCAGGGAAAGGAAGAGAGTTGAGAAATCTTCTGCCTGTAAGATTCCATGACTACATGATTTTTTATACTTATGAGTTGAGGTTTTTTTTTTTTGAAGTGTAGAGAGGGTCTGAAGATCCTGAAGGATCCTTAAGTGTTTCTCATGGGGTCCAATTTGCGGAGTAATGAAATAATAATGGTTTTCTCCATTTCTATCTTGGGAAGATTGTGTGCAGGGGATCCTGGCCTGAACATCTATCACGAAGAAGTGCCACATTCTGTTATTTATATTTTGTTATTTAGCCGCTGTTGAACTGCTAAGATGGGAAATGTGATGATAAAATGGATTTAATAATACTGCTTCTTTACCAGAGTGAGAGCCTACATAGAAACCTACCTTAGATGTTAGAGATGCCATTAGATTTATTAAAATTGGGCACCATCAGTGAAGTAAATCTTAACTGAAGGCACAAAACACCTTCAGAATGTAAAGTATGAAGAATTGCCCCAGAACACTCGGCTCAATGCTTCACTCTGTGCCAGTGATTTTTTTTGTGTCAAATCAAAATGACATTAAGTTCAGTCAGTTCAATTCATTCACTACATTACAAATGTTTAGTGTCATTTTGGATCTGGGGCCTTTCCAAACATAGTCTGTGCTGAAGTCAAAACACCGGACAGTTTGTCTGTGGGTTGACATGGAGAACACACACATAAAACGAGCCCTCTTCCTCTTCAAATGGCCCATAGTCAGTAACAATAGACTTATTTGCATAGAAATGGATATAAGATTGTGTGTGTGACAATCTACTCCTTTCTATATTCAATTATTGGATTCAATTATTGCCCCTAAAGTGTGATAATCTACTAATCCCCCCCCCTGGTTAACAGTGATGATGGTATACAACGATATATTACAATGTAAATGTAACCCACACAAAAACAGACTAGCTGTCCACAGTGTACAATAATGAGGCTCCTGTCAAGCTCTGATCATAAATATGGGTCATATCATAATCAAATTTGGTTGGACCATACTGCTTGTTGTCGTTTCAGCATTAAGTTGGAAACAAAGTGGATTTGTCTCATACTCAGATGTGCAATTCACAGTAGTCACCTTCTTTCGCGACACGTCAGCTGACTCACTGCTTTGTCCCCGACGTGAAAATATGAGTGGGTATTTCTGCTTCGCTAATTGTCACTTGGTTTGAATCATTCAATGGAACAGTGTCAAAACAAAAGAGAAAGTCACATGACTCAGCAAGTCAAGTATGATCTGACGGGTAATTTGAGAGGTGTGAAAAGAAGATGGCATGACCTATGAAATTAGAGAGAAGCTTTCACCGCGCATCTTCATCTTGATCCCGACATTTACGAGTAACAGCTCTCATGTGTTCGGTCAACAGCTGAGGGCTGCGCAATCAATTGAAATATTATCTAAATCGAATCATGGCCACGTTCAATATCCATATTGTGCTGTAGAGATACTCTGGTATAAAAATCTTGTTCTCTAGATATGAAAAAATGTAGTAATTTATTATTTTTTTTGCCACATTATGCAGTCCTAATTTAATACAAACTCATGAAAGACACCAAAGGTACCCTGAGCTGTCATGTCAGGTCAGAGCTACCACCAGAGAGTGGTCTATAGACCCTCTGCTTATACCAGTTGCCTGAGTTCCAGTGATTACACCGTTTTCATAGCAGAGTGTAAGTATGGAAAACATCAAAAGAAACTTGTCAAAACACTCCTGCACCATAATCCACTTATCCATGATCCATTTGTATGCTCATGTTCCAAATGTTCATATTTTACCCAATATAGCAAAATACCGTTTCTGTTTGTAGCTCCTGCAGTCGGCTGCTTATGTTTGTCGCTTGCGACCACATTTGCTTATGCTTGTCTCAAGGGACTGCTTAAGAAAAGCTACAAGCAGGTGCAGTGTGCCGCGTTTTCCCCATTATGATGAAAATATGGGTTTTGATACTGAGAAACAGGAAGGAAGATTATGCTGCAGGCGTGGTTTGATAAGTCTTTACATCATGAATGTGGGAATTATGCACAGAGAGATATGAAGTTAAGATGACCAGAGCCACTGTTTTCTGTGAAGAACAAAGCTGCCACCCTGGTCTTTCAAGTCTTCAGGGATGGCGACTCGTGTTGAATGCTAAAACTTTTTTGGTGAACTGTTACTTAAATGGCAAGCTTCACCTTGCTGGCCAAAGCTCTATGAATGGGGAATGAAATCATGTATCAGTTGCCAAACAGAGGGTTTTACTAAAAACCAGAAACCAGAAAATATTCTACTGACAGAGAGGTGCATTACTCATGCTACTACAGTATTCCCTTCCCATCTGTGACAGTGATTATACAGTTAATTCTCTGTTACTTGTTCAGTCCTTAAAAAGAAAGAGAGCCCCACTTACTGCTTATTTGATATGACTTTGAATTGCCAGCTTAGATAGAAAGCACACTAGCATGCTGAGGCACTCTGCATGACAAATTGACAGATTTTCAGTGTTTCATATGCCCTTACTGCTTCGTTAAATATATGATCACCAATAGTTGCCAAATCAATTAATTTCATTAGTTTAATGGCATTACACACACTACTACAATTATCCTTATGACAGGCGCAATGATGCACATTGGACTATGATTAGTAATCACTCAGCCTTGCTGTTTCTGATTACAAGATGCTTTTGAGAGCAATTTCCCAGAGTCAGAACCAAACAAAGAGGAAAAGCTCGAAGGTGAAGCACATTTTTTTTAATATGAGACTTATTGTTGTATTGAAAGCCAGATTAGTCAGGATGCTGGCCTTTTGGAGCGTGATGTGGCTGGAGCGTTGGCATGCCTGAGCCATGTGACTGGAGCTTAACTGATTATATGCTCTAAACAGGACTTTGCCACTCAGCCCGTCATAATTAAAGCTGCGGTAGGCAGTTTATTTTTGGCGTCACTGGGAAAGAAAATTCCATAATAACTCTCAGCATATTGTAACTCAAGTGGTCCGAGAGAAAACTTGACTCCTGCACTTCCTCTTGACTCTGTTTTCAGGCTTTAGAAAATCCAGCCCCTGACGGGAGACTTTGGCCGGTCACAGGTCATTGCAGATAGTTGAGTCTCATTCCCAGGTCGTCAAATACAGACTTTCTGGGTTCAGCCCAGAGAGTGGTGGTTTGCGGTGGATGATGGACGTACAAAGCGCGGGACTTTGACACCAGAGACTTGGTTCACATTTTGAGTACTGTCTGTGGTTAGGCTTAGGAAGCAGAAGAATGGTTTCTGGCACATGTTCAAATTCTACCAAGATGCACGGAGAAAAGGAAAGAGTCTGAAAAGGTCAAGACTCCAGCAACACCTGTAATATATAGAACAGCTTTATTGTAGACCGTGTAGGCGTGTTTCGGCAAATGGCCTTCATCAGGGTCAACATGAAACACATTGCAAACAATATGTAGATTATGCAGGTATGAGGAAGAAAAAATAAAAAGGTAAATTGCACAAACATGCAGAGTCAGAGAAGCAGAAGACTGTTACAGTGTTTATTCCTGCTGTATGACAGCCTGTTCAAATGTATTTATAGTGAGTAAAAATGTCCAGAGTTTATCTTCGTTAAGGTTAGGGTTATCATTTTATTGCCAAGCCGTATCTGAGCCGGTTTGAGGTTCTTTGGAAACAAAGAGTGAGGAGGAAAGCTCCTGTGTATCACAAAAAAACCCTTGACATCCATTTCAGAAGCTACATTATTGTAGTAGCTACAGGATGCCTCTGGCTACAAAGAATACACAGTATATTAGAAGTCAATATTTATCCCACACACAGTTGGCTTGCCAAATTCTGAGACACTCAGTTTTGATCCTCTCTCTGCACCCTCTTCTGTTCTGCTACAGTTGTGTATATCTCAGCGGTATGATGGTGTAGTAGCTAGTTGTCAGTTCCAAGCTAGAAGCAAACCGCCTGTGTCCAATCTACCACTCTACTGGGGAGTCTCAATTGTTTGCTTGTGGACATTCGGCCCACCGTCCAAAGACATTAGCTGGGTCGAGGACTCTAAATTCTTAATAGGTATGTATGTGAGAGTGAGTGAATCTGCCTCTCTGAGTTAGCCCCAACGATGGACTGGCGATCTGCCCAGAGAGGCTTCGTCCTTTGGCAAACTGAATTCTAGGATAAGCTCCAGCCCCCTGTAAGTAAAAATAAGCCTAAAGATGATTAAAATTGTATATTCTTTGGGGTGCATGGCTTGGCTATGGTACATTGTGTGCCCCCCATTATACAGCCCTCAGCTTCCCACAAGTAATTTTCAAGTCTAAAGAAAAAAAGGCTTGGACTAGATTCAGACAGCCTCTATGTTGTTATGTTTTACTGATGACTAAAGGAGCCTACATTTCTTAACTATGCTTATCATGTTGTATCGCTTCACTGACAAATGTGCCTACAGGGCGATGCATATTCCATTTTCTTGACTGATAGAACAGCTCGGGTACGTGTCAGTGTAGCACATCACCAAACAGCGTCTCGCTGTAAACATTAACAGGTTAATTAAATAACAATTCAACATCATTGCCCCTCATGACCCTAAAAATGTGTGTTTGTGCGACAGAGTAATTGAGTGTCCTCAACAACCGATGCACCAGACGAGATGAGAAATCGCTGTCTGAAAGAAACATTACTTACATGTTGCCTGTTGTTACATGAATATTTATTTTAGTTTTGAGGAGGCAATTAAGACTGTACCATCTTAGATTCTACACCCGGGCACCACAAGAACATTTGCGACTTGATGGCTGGTTATATGCTAAATGGAGTTTAGCAGTAACTGCGTTTATTTACGTCTGTTAATGTGTGACATTGAGTGAAATTCTTTGTAAGTGGGCAAATATGTATATTTTGAGTGTAAAATCCTGTTTCTCAGTGCACTTTTATGAAAAAGAAGACAATTACGGTGGGATTAAATAATAACAATGTAAAGGTATGTGTTACAATTATGTGTGTTTGTTTATGGTTAGTAATTATTCTAGCAGCTCTGACAAATTTTCAGTGCTACAGAGTGGAAGACCGGAGAGGAGCAGGTGACAGGAGCAGATGAATGCTTGTATTAAAATTTCTGCATCTGACTGTTGGAAATGGGCGAACTTGGGCAGCATGACGTAGGTGGAGGAAAGCTGCTTTAGTGAGCTTATTGTCGATGTGCTTTTCGAATGTGAGTCAAAAGTGACACCCAGATTTTTAACTGTTGAATTTGGGATGATAATACTGCTATCCAGGCTGAGAGTGGCATTTAGGCAAATATGATCAGGATAAGCAGTAATAGGCATTTTCAGCTTGGAACTGTTGCATGCGTGTGGAAAACAGATAGGAGAACAGTGCGTTTTTGCAGAGGAATAGATGTGTCTGCCTCCACTGACAGTTGCTTCAATAGAGCAAAATACAATGCGGGCACATGGCGTGTTGAGGCTAAGGGGATTTTGCTCATCTGGGTAAACTTCTCTCTGTTGCTACTGGCACAGCTATCAGTTTTTCTCTCTGCCTACACATACTGCACCGAATGTCATATTGTTCGCTCCCCTCCAAAATTAAGTCGCCAACAGCGACTCGCAAACTTAATTTGCAGCAGTGTTCGCTGAGGCACTGTTTAATTCACTCTGTCTTGCGGTTACAGTAGCCTTGATTGAAGTTATAGATCTATGATGACACCTGTCGGAAGCAGAAAACAGAACGGAAAAACAAATGAACAGGGGCATCATGTTTCAACGCATTGTATTAAGATTGTTCTCTTGGTTCACTGGATTCAGCATCAGTTGTTTTTCTTTTTTTGTGTTTTTTTTTTAGAAAGTCTGCAGTGATGTGGTCTGAAAAGTCACTTCATTCACACGTTTTGAATGTAAAAGGTCCCCCTGGTGTGTACACAAGTGCAATGGATCAAATGCGGTTGGTGTGCTAAAGAAGTCAATTACAACGCAACATCACAAAATAGTTGTAAATCACCCTTCTGGTCCCAGAGCTCAGCATCATCCCGTTTGTGCACTGGTTCATTCCCTTCCTAAAACACATTCTCAACTTCTGAGCCTTGATAAAGCTCCTTTTGATGACGACACATTTGGAAAATATCTCTACTTGAGCTGCACAGCGTTGCTATGAATTCACCTAATATTCATAGATTTGACATGGATTTTGTGTCACTCTTGTGTTAGCGGGCAAGTCGTCCTTTTCTCCAAAAATCCAGCTCCCCTTTCAAGACTCTCTATACATCTAATAAAAATGGTCTCAGCCCCATCTAAACTTTTATAGCCCGTCAGGTGTGGCCTCTTACATCATCCTGCCTAACACGGCTTGTCATCCCAAGGTCTACATTAGAAAACAAAGGTGACGTATCTTTACTGTCTGGGCCACAGTGGCCTTCTGAATGAAGTTTGGCCTGTCCTTCTTTCATGTTATTATAAATGATGCATCTAAATCTATTTATTTTAGTCTGTGATGTTTTCTTACATTTTGTTTTGATAAGAAGTTTGCTATTTGGTGCCTCCTGCTTCTACTCAGACCCCGGTGGTTAGGTAGTAGTGTGAGATTGAAACCAGCAGGCATGTTTGACATTTCGTCTGTTTGCACAGTGTGGATTTAAAGAAGCAGAGGAGTCATTTTATATCAGACAGTCACGAATAATGGGTTGTGTTTTCGATGAGGGCTCTGACTTTCCATCTACTGCTCTGTGGGAGGAGCCATTCTAACACTCGTGTTGCGCCACGTTGAAAGCCAGGCTCACCATTTAAGCAGAGATGAATTGTCAGCATAGCAGCTGAAAACAGTGTTCACTGGGTAAACACATTATTGCACAGGGAATTCATTGAAAATAGAATCAAAGCTGCCCTAAATTAATTAACTTTTGTGTCGGCTGAAAATCGTTTGAACCATGCCCGATCGAAACCTTATTCGCCAGCTGCCTTCACTGAAGAAAAAAAAAAAGTCTGCAGCTTTGCCATCAAGGGACAATCAGTATATCTGGAGATGCATAATAGATGAAAGACAAGGATTGAGACTTGCGTGTGGCCTAAGCTGCTATCAGTTATGGTTGGCCTTCACTGTAAGCATCCCTCTGCTGCTGTTGAGTCAATTGCACACTTTGATCAGTCTTGGATCAATATCACCTCCGGGCACCGGCGCAATTTTGCAAATGTCACACTCTACTTTTATTCCCCCCCACAATTGTTTTCTGTGTCGCTCTTGAAACATTACCTAATGGGTCCTTGCCACTTTATTTTTATTTTTTTCGCTCTTTACTGCAGACCCACGGCATGCATGCATATATATGGTATCACCATTAGACATTCTTCATGATGCATTGACCCTTTAATTTCCTCCAGGGCATGTTGCAAGTCCACAGATTCATTCTCACTGAGCATGAATCTCTATACTGCAGGTCCTCTGTAGCCATGTGCACTCAGACCTCTGAGTCAGTAAAGGATAATTTACCTACACGGACCAATTAAGTATCACATTAATGCTGTTAATGTACCTGTGACAGTACTCAGCATTCTCTATATGGTAAGATAATTAAGTCGTCGTCAGGAGCAGCCGTGTTGTTCTCCTTCATGAATTCTTCACCAAGTCTTTCGCATTTTCCACTTTGAGCCACGTGCACGGCAGGGGGTACAATACGCTAAAATTGTGCCTCCTCAGTTAAGTGCATTCTCCACTAAGCCATCCAATTTCTGCCAAGAGCAGTCTCCTCTGATCTACTTCATGATAATCTTCTTAGGATTTGAGGGAAAATGGAAATTCTGGTTGTGTGCAAATTTGTTTGTTTAAAAGTGATTTACCTGAACTGTTGATTGATTCAGGCAGCATGCTGATATGCATTTTCTTGTCCTCCACCAAGGGCAAAGTGAAGGACTGCATTTTTAACATTTTCTGCATAGTGCCATGTCTGCAAGGTTTTTTTTTTTTTCTTTCAGCACCGTTGAGTTCTTATGTCTCTAATTTTCACGTCGTGTCTCTCTCGGTTCTTTAAAATGTTATTTATGACCTCGATCCATCTTATTTTTATGACTGAAGGCTTTCATTTCTTTTTCTTTTTATCATACACAGTGTTGAAACGGCAACATTTGTGTTTTTTCATCATGGAGGAGTTGCCACTCTGTGGGCTTTGGCAAATTAACACAATTCTTCGCTGAATTGTGTCGTCGGTCCATTTTTACCTGTTTGTAATGTCGCCAAAATAGGAAGGGTGGCTGTTCTGTACATTCACTTTCTCGAGATAATATCAGCAAAATGAATTTGCTGTCGGTTATAGACCCCTCACGGTTTCATCGATAACCAACAGCCAGTGCCTCGAGGAAAACGTTAAAGAGATGGGTCAAACGAGTGCGCATAGGCCATGGATCTATTTCCCCTGTGTTCTCCCCTCGGCCTTACTCCTCGCGCTCATCCTTCTTACTCGCTCTCGGAGTGTTCCCCCGGAGAGATGCTGATGGTATATTATTTGGCTGCTGCCTACATTTGTGTCAGAGTGCATTCTGCGATGCATCTCGCAGCTCAGTGGGGAAATATTTACCGGGGGCACAACTGACTCCCGGTTGCGGGGGACTCCGTGGCGGCGGCGGCAGCGGCTGACCCCGTCTTTCAGGACCCCTTTTTTTCCGACACAAGTGTGCCGCCGTGCTGCAGCGTGACGCGGAAAAAATGTGCGAAAATCCCGTCGAGGGAGGCGACAATGAAACGGGCCGAGGTGGCAGAAAGCCGGATGAATTCCTCCAAGTGCCCGCTCTCCTCTTCTTCTTTTTTCTGCTCGCCGCTCGCCGCACACACTCCAGACAGAGCGCAGTCACGCCCACGCACACAAACACATGCATGCGCTCCCACCGCACCGGACGGAGCTGAAGGTTGTTGTTGTTGTGTTTGTGATCTCGTTCGGTTCGGCGTTTTGTCCGCCGCCGCAAGAAACACGTCGAGCTCAGCGGGTTCGCAGCGTGTACAGGCAGCATTTTACTTTCTTTGGAAATATTCAAATTAAAGTATTCTCAAAAGAACGAATCGCTCTCTCTCGCTCTTGCTCCCTCTCTATCAAAGGCTGTCTGATTGTGGTTTTGCTGTGATGATATTTCTCTGTCTCTCATTGAGAGGACATTCCACTGATGCTCAATCCAATTTGGCATCACTCCTGCTCAGCCAACCTCTGAAGGGCATTTTACAAGAAAGCCTGTTCACAGCAATACGTTCGTACATTCTTCCCTCAGAACTGTCTGTGACTAAGATAGACCTTTGTACGTGATGGACTGTGTGCTCGAAATGTGCACACAGGTGTATATATACGAATGAATTAAATCGCCTTTCACAGATGGGATCTAGATAACTGTTGAACATATTCTTGCAATGGTGAACACATTACACCTTTACTCGCTAAAACCCAAAGAGCAGCAGCATCTTAACAGGCTTTGAGTGGCAGGGCACGCACGGCACATTGTTAGCATCACCTAACAATGGTCAGTTACTGAGCCATTGTTAGCCAGGCCTGTTTACAGCAGGGGACAGGCGTGTTGGATCATCATCAGCGGCAATGTGCTTTACTCCCGGGGTGGAGCCGGCGTTGGCAGTCGACCAAATCCCAAGCCTGGGTGTTAGTGCCTCGTCTCCCCCCATAGGGACGGGGGCCCCTG
>JBCAUF010000253.1:10503773-10516349 GCA_038406115.1 Haemulon aurolineatum
ACCAGGAAATAACATAAAAGGGCCAGACCATCCGATTTAAACCAAGTCCCTGAAAGCTCCAAGATGGTGTGGCACTCCTTCTGCAAAAATCCCTGTGTAGTTCAGAAAAGAAATCTTCTCTCATGATTTATTCTGTTTCAAATGGCACCGTATTTTATTTGTGGCCTTGTTGACCTTGCATGGAAATATTTGGGCCGACGCGAGGAAGTCTGGCTCTGAGGGTGACTGGCTACATTTGGATCAACTACATAATCGCTGCACTGCCTCCATTTAAAAAAATGCCAAAAGTGATTATTATTTATCGCAGACCCCAGACAGTCTAAACGAGTATGACCCCAAACCGTAAAGTCTCTCTCTCCCAACTCTTCAGATCTCTCTCCTAATACTACTGTTGACTTAATCCATGTGTCAAATAAATCTGAGATACAATATTGTTTCGACTAACATGGGTTAGCTTAGTCTGCATTGAGCACTATTCACTTCCACCTGTTCCACCTCAAACTGGTGTAAAACGCAGACCGAGCCGAAAAGACGTCGCCAATTCCCCGCTTGAGATTGTGAGCACCTGCAAATATTTAAGCATCGTAAGTAATGAGAGCCGTTCTTTCACATTTCCCATTAATCTTCATTCAAAGAAATGGAACTTAAAATGTCATTTCTAGGAGCAAACATGGGCTTTAATCTAGGAAACACATTTTCGCTGCCACTGTCTTGATACTGTCAATCACGGAGCTCTGAAATTCATAGCTGGTCGTAAACCTCTCGCACACAATTATACTCTGTATTCTCAACTGGTCATCAATCATTATCCATGTGTTCATTTATTAATTCATCCTTGGATTTACAAGGTTAGTTTAAACTTAAACTTAATCAATCTGTGAAATCAATGCCCTGTGCTGCCCTGCCGCGGTTACTTTGCCTTACTGGGAGTGATGCTTTTGCTCCCAGATAAACGGCCGCATAAATTACCTACTTCTTGGAAATAATGGCACAATGCACCGAGGGAAGCGGCAGGCACTCCCGAGACGATAGAGTCCTGAGCCGACTTATATCAGCTGCAGCAGGTGTAGCACTCCTAAGCTCCTCGACAAAGACCAATAGATTGTGAATATAGAAAGATGCTGACCTGCCCAGAAGGGGATCCAGCTGTGAATGTTAATCATATGGCGACAAAATATTTTGTGGGCACATTTTATTTATTTGGCTTTGATTTGAAAAAAAAACTGTTTTATTTATTTATTTCATTCACTCCTTATCTCCAAATATTCCACTCATCTCAAATGAGATACAGGGCGTGTCCCCAGTTTACTCTCTCAGATTCTCTCAGAGACGGCTCTCTCTCCCTCTCGCCGTCTCGCCTTGGCTCCCGATGCTCACAAACTGCCGCCGCTTCTTCAGTTTGAAGCTTTGCACTCTGCCACAGATTTGCACGCGGGAGGCATCGCAGACTGTTTACAACATCTCTGTCCATTTTGCACCAGCTATGTTTGCTCCCTCACTGCTTTGAAGACAAAATTAGGTGGGTTTTTTTCATGGCAGGAAGGAGTAGTAGTCTAAAACCTACTCTGTTGAAGATTGCGAGATGGACGCTGGTGGTTTCAATCAAGTCCATGAATGACCGGAGATTCCCATGAGAACTCGTTGTTTGGTCTTTTCGCTAATGGCCGGTGACTTGCCGTTTACCTCCGTAATTGTGGTTCTAGACCTTCTATTAGAGAGGCAATTCACAGTGGAGCAATCCTCCAGATTTCTCAAAATAATGAAGAGCGCGTCCCGGGGAGACAATTACCCACAATTGATGAAGCTGTGAGCGGTGTTGGTAATGGTGAGTATGATAGAGCCGGCCAGGTGAGTTGAGGAGGGAAGGTCAGAGAGTTGTCAGGCCCGCTGATTGGTGGCTCTAATGGGAGTGCTCTGCAGGGGACGCGAGGCCCCCGTCTGTTTTAATTGAAAACTGCCAGGAAAAGAGCGCGAGCGCAGCAGATCACAGCACACATCCACTACAGTATGTACATTGGACTCTCATTATATCTGTTTCAGCTCAGCTCGGCTCCAACAGCTGGGGGAAAAAAAAAAACAACATCTGAGCCGATGTATGATTTATTTTCTGATCCATGGTCCTCTCATCCATGTTTGATGTTTGACACGCTTTTCCGTGCTCACACAGCGCGTTGAATGTAACAGTAACTTCTGCGGTTAGTTAAAATGCAGAGATTATTGCTGCCTAGGGTAACTATTTCTACTGCACGTTCTGATTTATGGCCGTAAATCTGACAGACCTGTTAGTAGAATCTGCTCCCTGGGCTCTTTTCATACTACTGCATGCGAAGTTTCACCCACAAACCGAGATGGACTCATGGTTATTTCATTTGAAGAACCAAACAACTTTTGCTCTATATTGCTGTTTCTATTACTTGAAAGAGTCCAGGCGGCTCGGAGATAACATCAAGGGGGGCAGTGTTGGGTCTGCAGACGCTGAGGCTGACAGAAGCTTGCTGTCATATCGGACTGTCATTCATCACTGCTGTTTTAGCAGATCTCATAAGCTTCGGTGTTGGCCTAGGAAATTGCGGGCTGAAGGATTCATACAGGGGTACTGCCTCACGACCGTGTGAAATGTAACTCGGGATGAAGGATGTGATTCCCGGTGGACTTGATACAACCAAACACATAATTTTAAAAAGTCATCTCGGTGTGTTTATTCTCGATAACCGTTTAGCTCCTTCCAGCTCTGGGAAATAACCCAGTCTGGAGCCATAAAGCGGCATCCGTCACAGCCGGTGACAGCTTCACTGAACACTAAGTGTTAGTCATTGACTAGTCAAAACAATTAAGCCTTGACTTTGTGTCTTTTCATATGATGCACTTAGAATTATTTCTGCCTTTGCCCTCTATCATCGCTACCATATGTTTTCTACATGAGGAAGATTAGCCCGTTGAATTTGTGCCAGCACTGCTGCTCTGCAGTATGCACCACAGATTTGCAGTAGAAGAGAGTGAGGGAGTGCACAGTCTTGGCCCTGCCTTGTCAGGGAAGACGAATGTTATCTCCGTATAGTGGCCGTGCAATCGTACAGTATCTGATGTAGAGCATCACATGACAAGCTCAGCGATGTCAGAAACTTCTGAGATAGCATGCAGGCCAATATACTGCATATACGTGCGAATGCTGTAGCTCCGCGTGCCTTTAAATGCCTCCGAGCTGTCAGCGTCACAACTAGACTATTTATTACCACCGAGGCCCCACAGTAGGAAACATTAATGTTGTTTGATGGTCTCGTTTACATCAAAATACGACTTTTGGTAGAGAACCTTTGGATACATGAGGATGACTTTTCTTTCTGTTCGTCCAGTCAGTTTTCGCTGGTTCTGCAGCTAAAGCTAATCACCGTTCTTTGGCTAGTGGCCAGCTCATCAGTTAACAGCATCAATAAATATGTAGTAGAAGTTCAACTTTTAACATTGAGTCAGCGCTCAGAAGATCTGTCTTAATACACGGGTTGAAGTGTTGACCATGCTGTTTCTGCCTGTAGCCAGACTGAATAGCATGGGAGTGTCCCTAGCTTGATTGTAGGGAGTGGTGGGGATGCCCCCGGTTAGCGACAGGCAAGATGGCAACTGTGCTGTAATTCTTTTATATGAGTGGCTGGCCCTGTGGAATGATGCTGTCATGCTACAGGGTTTGTTACTGTAGCTACAACCCATGAGATCATTATTTTCACACTGCGGCAGGGCTCATACTAAAGTGCAGGGCACTGGAGCTTGTTATTTCTTGTCACTTGGGTTTCATGAGTAGGAACTTTTGAAGGATGTTAGAGACTACATGATGAGATGCGTGCCGGCTGCTGTGCGGACTTGATCAGAGCAGATGAACAGAATACCTCTTGTGCCTTTTTTTTTTTATCATCTGACTGGGAGGGGATATGCCATTAAATGTGGCTCCACCTTCTCGGTTGCTCCAACTTGCCTGTAAAAAAATAAAAATAAATAAATACTCTTGTTAGAGCAATGCTGCCTGCATGGCAACAGATAGAGCACAGGCAAATAGACATGGATTTTGACCAATATCATTTGGAAACAGGATTAACTTGGGCAAAGTAAAATGAACCCCAGAGGATAAAGTTTTCAAATCAGAAAAACGCACCGGATTAAGATTCGAAACTGCTGCGATACAAGGTGATTTAAATATACTATTGTGCAATATTTATAGCAGGTACAGTATGCAATTTTATAAACAGTAGCGTTATTTGTTGCCACATACTTCAAATTCTGCACCTTAGAGACACTCAGAATAGAAAGCTCAATCATGGCACAATTTACAATCTGAGTCAGCTCAACTTTTTTTTTTTTTTTTTTATCCATTTACTCCCTCACTGCCTGCCAGATTTAGATGCCTTTTAGGCAGGTGCACGAACCCTGTTTGCTTGAGTTGCGTAACATGCAGTATTTATCTCCAGTCCGCCGAGGTCCGGATGGTCGTTTCCTCGCCGGTGCTTCGGCGCTTTCCGTCCCTCTTTATCTTATCGCCATCCGCTCGCTGTCCGTGAGTCAGGGAGAGGGGGAGAGGAAAAAGCATTTCTCTCGCTCATTAATAATTCAGCCCTCCTGATTAGAGGACTTGATTTCCTTATTAAGCGTGTTCCATTCACACTGCTTTGATGGATTAATTCAGCTCATCCGTCATCAGCTAATTGATTGAGTAAATTAAGACTGGTCTGCTATCGATCGGCTATTTGTTATGTTTGGCGTGATGAATGTGTTGCTGAGGCACTGACTTATGGAGCCGCCAGCTCTTTTACACAGCCATCAGCTGGCCTCAGATGTCACGAGGCACAAGGAGACATATAGCCTCTTAGAATCACAAAAGGCACAGAATTAATCCTAATAAAGACTTAAGTCATCACTGCCATCCGTCACCAGTGCAGTTTGTTCCGATTTCTTGATTCGCTTTGAGGTTTAAAGATGTATTTTAGCTTTGTGTAATTTAGTTTTTCCCCCTATCTCTAGTATGAGAGCAGAGCGATGAAATTAATAAATAAATCTGAAGAATAAACACTGACTCTGTATTGTGATCTCAACAAGCATTTCCACAATGTTTTGACACAGAATCAGATTATTTTGGATGTGAAGTGACACGGTAACTCAAAGCTAAATTGCAGACTGCCGGCTTGAATTTGAAGATGCTCTCCGCAGCGCTGGGTAGACTCTTCTCGTATTTGCTCCCGCTCCACGACTGCAAAGTGTATTTGGACAGGAAAGTATTCCTTCTGTGAGGAAAAAAAGAAGTAAAAAAATAAATAAAAAAATCCTAGAATGCAGTCGTGGCTGGCGCTCTCTCTGCAGCCCGTTTCCATTTCAGTGCATCTTTGTGAGAATTCAGCGGCGTCCGTGCGTTCGACTTGAGATCGCTCCAGAAGAGGCTAGAGCAAACGGCTGGGTTAAATTAATGCAGGTATACAATCATCTGTGGTATCAAAGCAACTCTGATCCCTCTCATCAGCCCCCGTTTCCCCTAATCATCGCGGTCCGCTGCGAAACTTGAAGATCGTCATCAAACAAATGTTCCCACAGAGATGAAACGGGAAGGCTCCGGTGTAAGCATTCAAAGTCAAACAAAATGAAGCCAACCGATGAGAGACGTGCAACAAATACTTCCTAAACATAACCGCGTGACGCCGTGTGCGTGCTCGATGAGATTCATTTCTTGCACCTTGAATGTAGCTTTCCTGAAACGACGTCCCACCGCACTGCATCTTCATTTCGCGCCTTGACGCATTGATTAAGCACTCGCATCGCCAAAGCGACTCTACGCTTTCGCGACGATCGAGATGACCGATAGGCTGCACGTGCAGGGAAGGAGCCGCTCACTCTGTCACTCTCTCGCCCCTTGTGTCGCTCCCTCTCTGTCCCTCTTTTTTCCTCGCAGAGCACGTTCAAGTTCAAGTCCGAGAGCGACATCCACCTGGCGGAGCATCACAAGCAGGTGCTGTACGACGGCAAGTTGGCCAGCGCCATCGCCTTCACCTACAACGCCAAGGCCACCGACGCCCAGCTCTGCCTGGAGTCCTCGCCGAAGGAGAACGCCTCCATCTTCGTGCACTCGCCGCACGCCCTCATGCTACAGGTCAGTTTCCCCGTCGCTCGGAGCCGGCTCCTGACTCCGTGCGTTGACTTGCTTCTTCATGCCGCACATCACAAAGGTTGCTTTCGTCTTCTCCTCCGCAGGACGTGAAAGCCACGGTGACTCACTCCATCCACAGCGCCATCCACTCCATCGGCGGGATCCAGGTGCTCTTCCCGCTCTTCGCTCAGCTGGACTATCACCAGCTGAACGACAGCCAGGTGGAAGCCACTGTATGGTGAGAAGTGTGAGGTGTTGCCTCTGCGCAAGAGAATTTCACCTTTTTTTTGGGGGGGAAATCTGAGTCGATGCCTTGGAAATGATTTGCATGAAATTGTTCGGAGCGATTACGGATTTGATTTGGTCCTTTAATCCAGAATCAGAGTCTTTGTTTGCGAGCGACGGAGAGAAAAAGGCGAGCCATGTTAAGGGCTTTAAAAAGTTACACACGGGTGGATGTTTTCATAAATTTAGATTTGCCCGACTGTTGTTATCGTTACTATTTTGGTGTTGTCGTGGTTACGGGCAGCAAATCTCCGCGCGCAGGAAATGAGAAATCGACACGCAAAAATCGCTCCCAAACAGCCGCTTTGTTGAACCTGTCAACAGCTGAGTGTTCGGTTTGCCGATGTCATGTTACTTGATATCTCCGTGATAAAAACCTCGACATCCAGAATTAGATTAGTTGTGTTTATGTGAGCGTTCCTGTATTACATCATGTCCTCTTTTTCTACATTATATGCTGTAATCTTATATGAGTCAGCATGAACTCGGATACCAACGTATCTGTAAGAAACCACCGCCTGCTCATAATAACACCAGCCTCGGGTCGAGCTCTAGTCCAGTTTTCGTCACTATCTCTTCTCTTTGGTTCAGACTCCTCTCATCCCCGTCGTCCTGAGGTGGCCGGTGCAAAGCTTCCCCGCTGTTCCCCGAATGGAGCCTGAGCCTCTGCTCTAATCCTGCCGCTCGTTCGACGACAGCAGTGCGACTAGATAGACGCCGGAGTGGCCACACAGCGGCAAAAAAAACCCCCTTGATGCCCAAAGCTCTCTGCCTCTCTGTAGTTCCCTGTCATCCCTCGCGCTCTCTCGGCCCCCGGCTTTCTCTCTCGATAGCACGCGGCGGAGCCTTTCCCCTCGCAGTGTGCCACTCTCTCGCTCCCAAACACTCGCTTTTTGTCCTTTCGCCTCGGCTTTTAGACTGAGTCCCTCCAAAGCCCGCTGAGCCGAGGAGTTCAAAGCCTCCGCAACAATTAACTCTCCGTAAATGCCCGCGGAGCCGCCGCGGCTGTTCTCGGCAGCAGGCGCCCTCTCCGACACCAAACGCACCAAAAACAGTCCTTAAACATGTTGCTCTGTTCCCCCTTTGAATTTCAAACAGCGGCGATACGACATCGTCACTGCCGCTCTGCCAAACTAGAAGGGAGGCCGCGCTCGCAGTAAAGGATCAGAGGCTAAACCGAAAGACTTGACTGTCACCCAGTTCTGTACTCGTTCCACTTGTCTCAGTCAGAGCTGGGCTGCAGCGGTAGCCAAAAAAAAACAAAAAACAAAAAAGAGCAGCTACAAACCGACGAGGTAGACTTTCGCGCAGTTTGTATGCATGTGGCGTGCGCGCCGTGTCTATTGGCAGGCCGGGGCGCAGGAGTGGTTGTGTCCTTGCGATTGCCGCGCTAGAGTGGAGGCCACCAGAGGATGCGAGGGAAAGCCGATTAAGAAGTGTCACCGAGCACCACTGTCACTCAGCCAAAGGCTTCAACTGAAAAGCCCCGCAACAAAGAAGGGGGAGAAGAAAAAAAAAGAAAAAAAAAAAACGTCTTCAGTGCCCCTTGAACCCCTTGCCCCATCTCACACACACACACACACACACTCCTTGTTACAACTTGCCCCCCAGACCACTCACTGTCCCCAGAGAGGCCAACGAGCCGAGCCCCTTTCTTCTGAATTGAAGAGGGATGAAAGTGGCGAGCCAGGGTTCCCAGCTGATTGCCGACATCCTCTGAAAATGACCTTGTTTTTTTCCCGCCACACTGTCTTCTGCACGGCGGCTGCGGTTTCTATAATAGCTCCTCCAACCGCCCGACGAGCGTGCGAATAGACCGGTTTTATCCCCCCCACCGTGTGAGACGCCGTGTGTTCTTCTTCTTTTTTGCCTCCGCAGCGCCACTCTCCTCGCCTTCCTGGTCGAGCTGCTCAAGAGCTCCGTGGCCATGCAGGAGCAGATGCTGGGGGGAAAGGGCTTCCTGGTGATTGGATACCTGCTCGAGAAGGTACGGTAGGGCTCCCGCGAGGCGAGCCTTCTCTGGAACTCGACCAAATTAACCATTATTCTCCTCACCTGCACAAAAAAAAACACCGTCATGTTTACGCATTTTGCTTTCATGAACCAGTTAGACGAGAGCTCCCAGTGCTCATCGCAGCTGTGTTTTGCTCACTTTGAGCGGTGATTTGAAAACTGAGCGCGTCCACCTCTTTATTTCCCTCTCCAGTGAAACAGCGATTGAGGAATGACACTGATGTGCAGAGTTAAAACATGCTTTTTTTTTCTTCCCCCCTCCTGAAAAAGCCGTCTGCTTTTGATACTGTTTCCACCTTCCCCGCTATCACGGCGCACTGTATCTTGTCTGCGCTCTCAGGGTCCTGTCAACGGTCTGATCTCTCACAGCCTGTAGAGTCCTGAATGTGTCTTTGAACTAAACAGAGCTAGAGGAAGTACACCACAAGACTACTTCTCCTCTCCCGCCCTCTCCCCACCCCCCACCCCCTTTGGTTTCTCTCTCTCTCTCTCTCTCTTTCCGCATCAATCTTTATTTACCCATTTTGTGATGCAGATCTAGCAGCTTGCCGGCCTCCCCAGAGTGCTGGCTCTTTTGGAGCGCTGAGAAATGACTCCACTTTGTCACTCAGTGACTTGCCTGCCTGCTGGCTTCAGCTGCTGTTAACTAACAGCCAGGCAGAGTCGGCACCTGAGAGCTGCCGTTTTTTTTTTTTCCCCCTTTTTTTTTTTTTTTTTTTCTCCTTGCTTCCTTCCCGCTGCCAGGTTTCACACTTCCACATATCGCACCATCTGTTCGTGATCTGTTTATGCCACACCTCCCCACCCCCCCCCCACCCCCCCCCCTCCCTGCATGCCTTCATTTTTTCCTCTCTCCTGCCCTCTCTCGCAAGTCCCCACCTGGGCAGAGAACAGGTGCCAGACAGGAGCCGTATCTGTATTTGTCAAAGTGAAATTCTCGGCAAAGTCAAGCGTCTTCAACTTGCTCTAATTTGGTTCGGGCAATTTTTTAGGTTCAGTAAGTTGACAGAATTACTAAGTAGATCCGTTTATCGCCCGTGCCAACGTGCTAACCCGCTGCTCAAGAACAGAAGTAGAGCATGCATGCAAATCCAAGTGATCCTTTAACTGGGCCTGCTCACAGGATTTGAACTAGTGTGAATGATGATGAGTCATATTAGCTGCACTCCAATTAAAATTTTTTTTAATCTCTATTTCTGGCCTCTTTTATGGTTTACAAACCTGTCACTCAACCCCAAATGACCCATTTTTCTGGTTTTCGAGTTTTTAGTTACAGATGCCTTTCTTTTATTTTTGATGTTTAGGTTTTTTCTACTCACGGGCATCACAGAGTGACATTTCATTACCGTAGGGTGTTGCTCTCCGCAATGCATTCAGAATCAACAAAGATAAATACACGCTAACAGCAGAATAAGCTCGTCAGTGTGGTTATCGTTGTTAACATGACTTTGTGTCTCCTCCCGCAGTCGTCACGCGTGCACATCACCCGGGCCGTGCTCGAGCAGTTCCTCTCCTTCGCAAAGTATCTGGACGGCCTGACACACGGGGCACCGCTGCTCAAGCAGCTGTGCGACCACATCCTGTTCAATGCCGCCATCTGGATCCACACCCCTGCCAAGGTGAGCTCCGGCAGGTAACCGAGGTCAGGCGGGGACACCTGTCCTCGCGTGTGATCGGCGGCAAATGGCTCCGTTAGTCCTCACGTGTGCCTGTTTAGGAAATACAGGTGGAAATTTTGCATGCTGTCGAGTGTGTATCACACTGGTGTATTGGTGCGATTCCCCATGGCAGCAAGTGTTTGTGCCCGTGGTAATAAAAGCAACACACTATATACTCTCACATTTATAAGACGTTAAATGGTTGCGGAGTCCATCAATTGCTTCCACTTCTTTGTCCTCAACCCAGCCAAGTTTTTTAAATGTTCCAGAGTTTTTTTTTCCCCCTCTCCCCTCCTTTTAAATAATGACCCATGAAAAAATGGGATGAGGTATATCAAAGGAGCTGAGTTTGTGTGGCAAATACATTTGCCTCAGGAATGCTGCTGGTGGGCCAAGCCATGAATAAATAAAAGGAGGAAATAAATACAAAAGTGTCTGGAGGCTTGCCTGCGACACTCCTCCAAAATAGAGCAAAGAGAAAGAGGGGGGAAGAAATGAGAGAAACGGCGAGGTAATGAAGTGGGTTAGAACACTTTTAGCTGCGGCGGCACCGAGAGCCACGCCGGCTCCTTCCCTCAGGACGCGCCACAAAGTCCACATTTTCCTCTGTCCCTTTTCTGCCGCACTGTGGGGACAGAGAGCCAGCTGTGTGAATGATGCGAGCGTGCAATATGCATTAATTACATGGGGCCCGCTGACCTTGTCCTCGCAGACAAATACGATTTTATGAGTGCATTTTACTTTTCTGCTCCCCTTGAAAATTACATTACCCGCGGCAGGGCGTCCACTTATCTCCGCCGCTTAATTTCAGCGGGCCCCCTCGAACCATATCGCATCATGCTACCGTCGTAAGCACGCCGCCGCCTTTCATCATGAGTCACATTTGACTCGTTAATATCCCATAATTCATGACATATGGGAAAAAGCCCTCGGTATTTACAGCTGGAGCGACTGCGGAGGGATTAAGGATTCTTGTCAGGTCTGTTGCTAATTACAGGGGACATGCTAATCGTCGCTGAACTGGAGCTGCGACAATTATGAAATTGAGTAATATAGGGTCAGTAGCGTACACCTGCAAGGATAATCGGCTCAGCTAGTGCAGTCCGCCACAATGACATGTCTTGGGTTGTCTAAGAAGGTATGCAGTTCAAGGGATTAATTACATGGCAGGTGATGATATGAATACATGTGGATGCATGTGTGTGTGTTCCCACTCCAGGTCCAGCTCTCCCTGTACACATACCTTTCGGCCGAGTTCATCGGCACGGCGACCATCTACAACACAATTCGTCGAGTGGGCACCGTGCTGCAGCTCATGCATACGCTCAAGTACTACTACTGGGCCGTCACCCCGGCGGACTGCAGCGGCATCACGCCAAAGGGTCTCGGTGAGCGGATTTATCGCTTTGGATTTTTAATTTTTTTTTCCCCCCAGCACGAGT
Organism: Haemulon aurolineatum; assembly: GCA_038406115.1. Lineage (NCBI taxonomy): Eukaryota > Metazoa > Chordata > Actinopteri > Lutjaniformes > Haemulidae > Haemulon > Haemulon aurolineatum. The sequence goes on from JBCAUF010000253.1 coordinate 10,515,293, forward strand.
CAAGCTAAGTTTATTTGCTTTTTATTTCTTTATTTCTTTTTGATTTTTTTGGGCCACGGAATATGATTTGTTTCGATTTGGGCTGTTGTTTATACAAACTGTTTTCCATCCATCTGCGGGGCTCATCCAAGTGAAGCGCACTGTTTTGGAAATGAGAAATCATTGGGAGCGGACCAATCACAATCATTGTGTGCAGTCGCAAGCCTGCTATCAAAGTGTCCTCCTGAAAACGGCTGCAGCTCTGTCCCCCCTCCCACCCCACATCTGAAATGACTCATCCCCACATGGAAGTGCTTGCCTGTCAGCTGTTAGGACCGTGGCCATCACTGGAGATGACAGTGAGGCAGACACGCCACATCAATACTGTCATCCCCCAAGGGTGCTTGGTGTGGGTGTTAGGCCTCTGAAACCTGGGCCAGTAGTATGACTGGCACCCTCTCTCTATGAAACAACAGTACGTCACCGAGCAGGCTGCGCTGGAAGTGAAAGCGTCCTTGAACTGTCATTTCCTTTTCGCTCTCCATTATTCTTTCCCCGAAAAACTATCTGTGTCGAAGTGGAGGGACTGTTTTATAATGATACTGAGAGCTCAGTTTATGCGGCACCAAGGTCTCATGAAATCTACTTCCTGAAGGTTAAAGCCTGGATTCTGACGACGCTGATGTAAACCTGACCAAACACCCACGGGTGTTTTGAGTTTGAATTTGAGTTTATTTATTTAGCACACATTGTCATCATCAATGCTGCAAGGAAGGAACGAAGCCGATTGTACATATGTTCCACCCCTGTCACTACTGTAATTACATCAAAAAAACATTTTATGGCTAACAAATAAAGATTAGAAAAGGACACTCAGAACAAAATATTCCTAAATTGAAATCATAATAAAAGAAGACAAACAATAAGCAAAGTAATAATGTGGGACATGGAAAAAAAAAAGAAAAAGGGATATGTACGTAAGGGATTCAAGAAGAACTAAAATGTATTTTTAGCTGTTTTTTGAAGAGTGAAAAGGAAGATATGGATCTTAATGATGAAGGTAACCCATTCCAAAGTG
>JBCAUF010000253.1:10574007-10584245 GCA_038406115.1 Haemulon aurolineatum
AAATGGACCTCACGCCAGGCTGATGTAATCACTGCTTACCTTAGTGTCAGCTGCGCACCAGTTACTCGAATCGTCCATGTTTTTTTTATGTATCACTCTTCCCCGTTAAGGGTAAATTAAAGCAAGATTATTTTTGCTGCATTCCCCTCCAAAGGAAGCACAGAGGCTTTGAAATAGCTCCAGCTAGTGCACAGTTGGAACAAGCAGCACTTAGTAACCTAATGCTAGTCCTGGTGCTTAATGGTTTGCATTAGCTGCCAGCAATAAAATTATCCCAGGTCCTCACTAATGTTGGAATAATCATTTACAAAGATGGTTACCACATGCTGGAACTGTTTTCTTCTTTTTCTCTTTTTTTTTTTTTTACGACCCTAATTCGCTGTTATTAATAATGAATAAAAATGCAATTTTCTGTCGGGTTGCTCCAGGGCTCTGGGAATCATTTCAATGAATATTTCAGCACATTATTTTAATCATGGCTCCACATATGCAGGGAGGGGGCTTGTTTTATAGGCTCATACTTCAACCGCCCCAAGACCCCGATCATTAAACCCCACGCTGTCTGCGTTGAGGTTCCTACCTTTGATTTACAAGACTTGTTAAAAAACATTGTAAAAAAGGAGGCAAGCTGTGCCATTTATACTTGTAATTTGATGCTGTATTTGTTAATGGGAGTGCCTGTGATTTATGTGTGCGGCGACTGCTGCTGCTCCCTGCTGTTCTGATGCTATAGGCTTTAGCAGAGCTAACATTACGGGGCCTCTGCAGAGCATGCCACCAGTCAGCCTAATAAATCTGCTATCTGTGGCCTGATTTCCTCCTCAGGATGGTTTCCCCTGATAAGGACGTGGCTGCTGTAATCAGACCATCACTGCGGGGTGTGTGCTCCACCTCAACCCCCCTGTCTTCTTGTCTCTCTCACAGTCAGCTGCATGACTTCTGGCGTCTGGACTACTGGGAGGATGACCTGCGGCGGAGGCGGAGATTTGTCAGAAACCCGTTCGGCTCCACCCACTTAGATATCACATGCAAGTCGCTGCAGGAATATGGTGAGTTTGACTATTTCGCCGTGGAATCGGGGGAGTTTTTTAAAATCCATTGTAATGAAGGAGCTAGAAATCCACGCACATCATTAGTTCATATTTAATGTGGAATATTAGTGTTGCCATTAAAGCGTTATAGAAGAGCATAAAAGGGCACTAAAGTTAACCCGGCCTTGTCCGTATAGTTTAGCATATTGGTTAAGTGACGCAACGTGTCATTTTTATAGGCAAACGTATTTATGAGTCCAGTGAATTGGACATGACACATCCATTTTATTGCACTTTTTTATTTCCATCACAACACGTACTCAAGAACAAATTGGATCTCTCGCTTTATTGTTCCTTCTCTTTGCCTGAAACTTTTCTTATTGACCCAGGCAGTCTTGTAGTGTTGCCCACCACCTTGTGTCAATTTTGCCTTATGTCATGCAACACCGCCTTTTAAAGGAAAGCAGCTCAGTACTATTAAACACCCTTGGCCCCTCTCTCCCCCCTGTAATTGAATAGCAGGCCCAATGTATTAACAGCACAAGGGTGAATGTATTGATTCTGAAATTAATGGAGTAAGCGCCTCCTTTATAGAAAATAGAAAACAGGCCATGCATTATGGTCAGAGTAGCCTTTTAAAAGGACCGTAGACTTCCAGCAACACAGGCATAATGATCTCAATGCTCACTGACCTCTGGCTGTCTCTGTGTTGAGCTACCGAAGCCGACCGTTGGCTGGGTTCAGGATGTCATCTGGCTGCTCTCAACTCCAGCTCTGCCGTGACTGCTGCATGAAGATCATGGCAGCCCCGTAGATGAACACATGCCAGCTGCTGCCTCGGCTGCAGGTGGTCCATCTATGAGACGCACATGTAATAATTGCACCGTCTGCTTTTAGAGTTTGTGGCGGCTCCATTATTTTTAGCCATGAGCTTATTCTGCGGGCTTTTTGGTGACATGTTGGTACGCACTGCGACGGGGAGGCGGCGAGGAAACACATGTGGCAACTTGAACACTTTTGAGCTGTGCTGAAGTATTAATGGCTTTTAGGAACATCAGTATCATCTGCAAAGAAATTGCATTGCATTGTGTCAACATTGCCTCCCTGTAAAACCAATATCTCAAAATACTCCTGCAGCCTAATCACTGTCTATCGATCCATATTTTCAGTATGCTGCTACCAATTATTCAGTAAGTGTAAGTAGGCATATAAACTGTAGCTCCAGCTTCCACCAATTTGGTCTTTGCCATAATCTGTTTTTAATATTGTCGTCATTATTTTGTAGCCAGTTATTTATTTATTTATACATATTTTTTATTGAATTGATTTTCGTATTATTATTTTGTGACTGAAGGGCTGAAATGAAAATCGATTCAATTAAAAGAAAACAAACTACATAAACTTCTGGTGGAGCCTTTGTGCTTAGTGGAAGAATATTGCAACATAATAGTGTAAGTTACGCAATGGTGAACTATGACCGTCCTTCACATCCTCTGGGAAGCAGCGGGCTCTTAGTTTTGTTTTGTTTTTTTAGAGCTACGCTCGAAGCCAAGGAGACCATAAGTATTTGATACTGAAAAGATGAAGATGAAACATTTCTTTAAAGTGGTGCAATAACTGCCAGTGGGATGCCACTATAATGATCATTTTTTTCTTATTGTACATAAAACGCTTCAAATTTCTGTGGATTTTCTTTCAGTGGGAATAACTTGAATGGTTGTATAAAAAGCCGGGTAGAAGATTATACTGCGGCAAAAAAGAAATTAGCATTCCATTACTTGATCTGCTCAAATTGGTATATATATGTATCATATCATCCTTAAGACACTGACAAATATATGGCATGTTGTTTGGTCCATCAGATCACTAGAATTTGATTCTGAGCATCTGTTTTGTCTCTGTTGTTTGACATTAATGCCTAGTTGACTGAAGAGTTGTTAAAGTCCTGCTGGCATGTGGTGGTTTTAATGAGTGGAATAATGTATAAACTTGTCAAGTGAAGGGGATCGCCTGCGGTCGGATGGCCTTCCCTGCTCTCCTTGAGAGGTGAGCTGCACTTTCGGGCTTTTTCCAGCAGGCTTTGATGTGGCTGCACAGCGGAGGCCAGGTTTTGTTATGAGTTAAAAAGAGAGGGATCTTTTTGTTCTTTTGCAGAGCTTCAATAGATTTCGTTGGCAGTGACAGTTGGCAGTTTTTGTTTTAAATCTACTATGACAGTTTGGGGGGGGGGGGGGTTGTTATTTTTTTTTGTTATGAATATTCACTTTTAATTAGCAAGGTATTGAAGATAGGACCTGTCTTTAGCAGATAACCCCGGTGCACAGGCTCAGAGGTTGGATATCCATTAGTCATAACATCCAGACTTTGTTTCCCAGATTTGACAGGGAGTCTGTGGAAGTTTTTAGTGAGTTGCCGGCTGCATAGGAACCGGAGTAGAAAAACAAAGAGGCTTGTTTGAGTTGGCCCCTGAGAGTCATTATTAAAGCTTTAAAATCTGGGACTATTGGAGAACCAGTAGGTTGTCCAAATTGAATACACAGTTTCTGGTTTGACAGCAAGATATGACAATATACGCTCAGCCACCATCTTGAGTTTGAAGAGGGCAGGCTTGCACGGCTGTGCTCACGGTAGATGTCAGTTTTACGAGCTCACTTGGGGAAAATGAAAGTGAGCAGGAGAGTTTATTTTTCATAAAGACGTTTCAGTGAGTGAGTGGCCTGCGTCGTTTTTGACAGCATCTAAGAGTCTCACAGTCCTCCGTGTTTGCTCTTGGATAGGAAGAAATGACTATTATTATTATTATTTATTGCCATTATGGAAGGTGGATTAATTTCTTCATTTCCAGGAGCAAATACTTGACCAATCTGAACACTTGCGGATTTTTAGAAAGCTGATATTGATATTTTTATACTCGAGTCGCCAATAACAATATTTTTAAACGCACATGTTACAATTTGACCTTTTTTGTGTAAGACGTACTGTAGTTCAGCGCTTTCCCAAGAGTTATCGTTTGCCAAGTTGAAACATACTGCAGATCATCCTCCTCCGAAAAAAAAAAACACAAAAACACACAAAAAATTCTTGGAGAGTGCAAATGTCGACGGGAAACTTTTTTAAGAATCACGCTGATTTATTGGCAAAACCCCCGCATCAGTTTAACCTCTGTAATCACTTTTGTGCAATGCCCGTGTGTGTGCGCGCGTGCGCCGATGCGAGAGTGTGTGCACATTCATGAGTGTGTGTGATGGGAGGTTAAACTCTGCCTTAAACTCTGCCTCGTTGTCTATTAGCGGCATTGACAGCTTAGCCAGCACATTCTGTGTCTGCCCTCCGCCTGTAATAACCTGCCCTGTTACAGCCAGCCACGGCCCAGTATCAGAGTATATTGTTAGGTGATTGGAATTGGGCAAGCATGAAATGGAAGTCACGTTAATATTGATCCAAGTGTTTAACGGGGTGTTTTACCTCCGGGTGTCCTTGCTGTCTCATTTCAGGTGAGCAGCCTCTCTCCGAGCTGATTGCCCCGCGAGGAGCTCTTTATAGCTCCTTTACTGCTGCAGCCTCGTGATGTGATATTAACCTCCTCCAGCTTTACGATCAAGGATATTACAGTGTAACAAATGGCATTAGAGCGTTTGCTAACGTGCAAATCCGGACATTCGAATGCAGCCTCGCGGTAAATGCGTGATATATTCAGAAACGCTTACGCGCAGTGCCAAACGCCCGGTTCCAGATGTGGGGATTATTAGACTCTGCTGCTAAAAGTTTTGATCGAGAGGAGATGAGATTGTTTGTAAGCTCTGGCAGCACGGTGGACACGCACGGCACATCCCAGGATATTGAATAAAGATCACCCCAAGAGGAAGCGTCTGCGCCGTATAAACTCCCCTACATCAAAGTTATAATGTTTACTCTTACGGTCCTGAAACACATTCGCCGCAAAACGGATGGCTCGCATCACAGGAAGTATGAAGCTGTCATTTGTTCCCCCTCATTTCATCTTTCAGTGCAGAGTAAATAAAAGCGAAGAGACAGAGGGCAGAATTGCATCGCCCTAGCCGGTAATGCAATCCCATGCACTGGACTTTTTCTCTCCGTGTGGAATGTGGAGCCCGTGGAGAGGGTGCGTAGGAGGGCAGGATCTGAAACAGATAGAGTCTGGGAAACGGAAGAGATATATTTAAAACATTCTATAGGGCTCACGTTATATGGATATTGGGATGACTGCGGAAAACACTGATGTACATTAAAAGATAGTGCTCTACATTAGCTGTGGAGCCGAGGCACGTTATCTGCAGAGGTCTGACAGAATGAGACATAAAACAGAATAATTTCTGCAAAAGCTCCGGGGGTTTGAGCTCCCCTTTCCAAGTCTTTGTTTAGAGAGAGGTCGAGATAGCTGTTTGTCTTTAGCTCTGTCCAAAATGTTGCCTGTCACATCAATTGACAAACATTCGCTGATTTCTACAAGAGCCCAGCGTTTGCCCTTTTCCAGCGTTTTCCAGATCTTGCTTTGCTGATCAAACCACTTCGTGAAAACATCTCAAAAAGAGCAACCTGAGGTATTTTGTGTTTTATTTACAGTCTTGTGTATTGAATTACCCAAACTATTTGTGAAATCAGCTTTTTTTTTTCTCCTGAAGAGAAGTACCCATATATATTAGTTGAACTTTAAGTGAAACATGATGTTGCGGATTTCTTTTCGAGGAGTGGCAGTGAAGTGTTCGAGGCAGGCTGTATAATACATAGGAGACTTAGAAAAACTCATGCTCGACGGCTCTATGAGGCTATAAAACTGAAAGGCCAGTGCCACAAAACTCCCCACCGTTACAGTATATGAAACATGGAGCCTTGGCAACAGTATTATAGTTAATTCAACAGTCTTTTAAAGGCCTTTCAATTCTTATCTATTCCATACTGAACAGTAAAACTACTGTACACTGAAATATTTCCAGAGTGGGAGCCTGTATCGATTAGAAAGTTTATTTGAACAAAAGAACACGTTTACTTAACAAGTCTTTCTTCTCCTTAGCTGATATTATATTAGTTTACACTTTAGAGTAATCTTTCATTGTGTTATATCATGTTTCAAAAGGAAACACATCACATTAGAGCAGTAAAGAGGCCATGTCATGGCAATGTTTAAAAAGGACTGCATTTCCCTTTTCCTCGTGAATATCAAAATTGCAATATAATATGTTTTTAAAGTAGGGACATGATTTTATTTTCATGTCAGTAACTTGGATCTAAAAATTCTACTAATAATAAACTTAAAATCAGATTTTTTTTATTATTATTATTCATATCAAAACTCATTTAGACCATCCCATGTGATTTTTAATTAAGATAAAATAAAAGAAGTCCAAAACATTACCCAACTATGTTTTTAACGTAGAGATGAGTTGGGAAAATTTGTACCACAATAGGCAACTGACTGATAGCCTGGAATGAACTCAGGACCACGGATCCTTGTTGAACCGCGGTGATGAGGGCTCAGTCCCGTCCTCCATTGGTCACAGCTGGCAGGTCTTCATCAGCCTCCGATGGGGTCACAAAAGCTCTGCAATGCACTTTACGGAGTGTAATTAGTGCACTCTGAAGCAGTTTCAACTCAGTGATTGAACAAGAGGACCCGTGAGACCGGTGATCGGTGGCTTCTCCTGGCACCGTCCATGAAAGGGCTTGAGAGCAGACATGAAATGAACCGGCTGTTTTTTTTTTGGTTTTTTTTCCTGAGACGTTGAGGAGTCAATGGAAGTGGCTTTTGATGGACTGCTCACTTTGTAAGGTTAATTAGATAGACACTAGTCGGTGTAGCATCATTATACAATCATATGGCATAAGCAACATTTTTTTTCCTTTCTTTAATATTTTTTTTTACTAAGTGAATATTGTTGAAAGGACTCGAGAAGAGTATTTCACTCAATTTACATCTTCTCGAAACTAAAACTTACATCTGCAATTGTTGTGTGTATTTCTTTAACATTATATCAACATAACAGCATTTGGAAGACCAGTATGCTATTGATCATATAATTTGCAGATTGTAACCATGGTTGCATTCAAGGGTAATGAATATAAATGTAGCGTTTCATATCAGCTAAAAGGAACTGGGAAAAAAAAAAGTTTAAATCTTTTCACAGATTGGATAGCACACAGTATCTTTTCCAGTCTACACTTATCTCTTGCCCCGTTTCATTTTAGGTCATTCAAGTGAGTTATATTATATAGATATCCAAGGGGTCATTCTCTTTGTTTTGCCATTGAGTGGTCAAGGTTGAACACATGAAAATGTTTCTAATGAGCCTTCCTCGACACCGCCGCACCGCAGATCCTTTAATAGTGACAAATGGCGACTCTTTTCACAGTCCACTTTTAATAGAGGAATGTGTCTGCGTCGACGCGCTATCACTCATGAGACGATCACTTTTCATGTCAGCACATTTTCTCCTTCACGTCATGGCTCTTCATTTCTCGTTATTTATAACTGTATTACTTTTTTTTTTTCAGAGAGAACAGAATTGCATTGTGGGTAAAGCTGATCCTCTGCTCTGAAGTAGTGCCCCCCTTCACAACAGTTGATGTTGGTCATGTGCGTGTAGAAATCAGCATAGTTTATTTGGTCTACTCAGCCCTGTACAGACTTGCCAATCAGAGCATCAGCCTGTCTGCTGAGCTTTCCTTCATTTACTCGGAGCATAATGATGGTTTACAGAATTACAGTTTTAAGTTTCACTCTTACGGCTTTGATCTCTGACCGCTGGCTGGCTTTTGCCTTTAACATTACACAGAATTCATTTCCGAAAAGAGCAGACTTCTTCCCTCCCTCTGATGAAAGCACTCCAGATATGAGACAGAGCAGGAAGCAGAGTTTTTTCTCAGTAGCAGTGTTGACAACAGTCAAATGTGACCTCTTCAAGACAAGGTACATGTTCCTCAGGGGAGGGAGAGGCGAATTAAGAACCCTGCTGAAAGGAAGCATGTCAGACGGGTGTCAGCCACCTCCCATTTCTTGATATGTGTTCTTCCTTTCACACACGCAAGTTTTTCCTCTGGTTATTTCCTACATTGGACTTCACAAAGACAAATTCACATAAACGTGCCGAGCAGCCGTGTGGCAGGCACATGTTGGAGATGGGCCGATTTAAGCTGATAAATGTGTTGTGAGACCCCTTTGTTTTGCAGGATGTATGAACTCATCTTGTTCAATGAGCGTGCCTCCATATAGCCATATGATGAAACCCTGGTGTAAGCAGCCCTCCTAATTGTGCTGTCTGTTCAGTCTCACTCTTGTCAAGCCTCCAAAAGCGGCAAATGATATCTCTAATAGACTATGAGCTGGAGATGTATCCCCCCCACCGACTCAGCTCCTGGTCTTTCAAGATACAGCTAGTGTTTCATTGTTGACCTTGTCTAAAAATAAAAGCTGAAACACCTCTGATGTTCAACCATGCGAAATGTATTCCGTGAACGAACGTGTACTCTGACATTCTTTCATATGCTGTGGCAAGTACATTAGTGAGAAACTCGTATGAGGTTCATCCTGCATATATTGTGTATTTCATGCAGAGACTCTCCATAGTTAATTTCTATTCATATATTTCAGTAAATGTTTTGCATGTTAATAGTGTAGCTAATAGCGCAAACTCGATTAGCATAGCGGTTGTCAGAAATGTGGTTACGATGCCCGGTTTGATAAGTTATGTTCAGGTTTCTGCCATGTTTAAATGTGTTATGCTGCCTTTGGTTTGCACAAGTGATAATTCTTTTTCCTACTTTTCAAATGTGTCCTAAATGCATTTCTGTTTTCCCACACTTGAGCTCAGTTAGTGTGTGTGAGTGTGTTTGGTTTGCGTCTGTGGGTTGGATGCTTTGCTTTCTAAACAAGCCTTTGCTCAGTGTATGAGTGCAATATTTACAAAGAAATAAAGTATTGCTGAACAGAAATTCATCAATGGAAACTGCAGAACTTGGTGGCGTGCTTTGCCAAAGGAATAGGCCGCAGCCGGGTGTTTGTGTCCATTTAAGCACAGTGATGTATACCGATCTGAGCTTCAGAGGCCAGAGTACAACATCTTGCGGTTTCTCTTTCCCATATTTCTTTTGACAGGCACAGCGGACGACGAGGTGGTCAAGTCCAAGAAGGTCTTCCGCAGCCAAACAGTTGCCAACCAAAACCCCGAGACAGAGCTGATGCTAGAGGCAGACGATGATGCCGTCAGCCTGCTGCAGGAGAAGGAGATGGACAACTTGGGTGGTAAGTCAGCACACCGGCACCTCCATTAACCCAGCAGCATCAGCGCTTGTCTTTTATCTATCTGTTTATCTTCCCGTAACGCTGGTAAAGTTACACTGACCATGATTAACATCAAGGCATCAAATGAAGTCTTCCGATCAATGAAGTGACTTTTAATGATTGTTATATTGCATCAGCAACAGTACAACTCAAAGGGGAAATTTATTATTTAGTATTCAAAATCAGTTTTGTTTTTATGGTTTGAATTCACAGGATGCTTTCTGCAGTTAACCTTCAGTGTCATTCTGAAGTCAAAGACTTTGTGCTTTTTTAAATCTGGGCAGCTTTGCTCAGGTTTGACAGGTACACATTGTTGTGGTCTGATAAGTGTCCTTCTCTGTTTTGTTTTGGATCTCGTCAGCACGGTTCCTTCCTCGAGTGTTTATCTCCAGAGGCAAGTCTTCTAAAGTTAAACTAACACCGGAAAGATTATCAATCCAGATATGTCACAACCCATATTTAGGATTTCTCAGGCAATCTGTTGATATGAACCACGGTTTGTTAATGCTCAGCTTTGCAGTGGCCTCATTTAACCTGCCATCTGACCTAATGATGCACCCTCAAAGGTTTGGTGGCACCCCTCAAAATCTATTCATCTAAATTTTAAACATTATGTTTAGTTCATGTTATTATATTATACTTATTTAGATACTAAGAGAACATTATTATGTCATGCAAATTCTGCAATCCTTTGGCTACTGTATGTGCATTTTAATGAGGTCATTGTAAAGTTTAATGCATTAAAATAATCTTAGTTAAGACTCCTGATAACATAACTCTCTCTCTTACACATTAGCCCGATGATACTGAGTGAACTTTATTTAAAAAATCCTGTGTGAAAATTATGTTTAAAAATCTGCAGCATTTTATGCCTTATAATCAAAATCCTGCATAATACACACTTAATTAAA
>JBCAUF010000253.1:10587927-10598650 GCA_038406115.1 Haemulon aurolineatum
TGTGTACTTTAAATGTTATCCTCTTTTCTAGCCATACACTAAACGTTATCTAAAATGAAATAAAACAGGCTGAGGTTACTGCAAGTATTTACTCTTCACATGAAGCTTGTAAGCAACGTGTAGCGCCGGGGCTGATAGCATCAGCAGATAGGATCACCGTTAATGGACCCGAGCAACGCTGAGAGGGGGAAAAAAAAGAAAAGACCCAGGGAGGGCGGTTTGACTGTGCAGCCTGCAGGAGCGATGAAGGGGCGCTCTGGGAGTTGAGACCGAAATCCACTTGTATTCCTGTAACACTATCGGCCATAATTGGCTGAGGAACGCAGATTAAGATTGATGAGACATTAAAGTGGCTCTTTGGAGTTTAAGGGATCGATAAATATCCCGATTTCGAGGAGCTTTCCGTTCGAGAGGCAGACAAATCACTGTGACGGTGCTCCACAGCGACACTGATCTGAGAACATGGAGGATGGAGCAGAGAGGGAGGGAGGGAGGGAGGGAAGGAGGAGACTGAAATAAAGATGTGATCACTATCAGCTGGCAGGGTCACAAGCCCACCTTAAAATTCTGCACAATTGTTTGAACTCGAGAACAAGCGTGTGGTCTTAATGCGGGGGTGTACTGGAGAATAAAAGAGCAGCTCTTTTTATTTTATTTTTTTGCAGGCCACTTTCACGCTAACACCCCCATTTAAAGCGGCCCTGAGTGTCAGTGAAGTAGCCTATATTCATATTTTACACCTGTAGCCTGCTGCAAGTGCGGTCATGATTATTTGACCGTGTGGGGAAATTGTTTTGTTTTGTTTTATTTTATTTAACTCCTTGAAAACTTTTTTTTTCTTTTTAGATGGCAGTTGTTTGCGCTCTGACCCAATCAGATCATAAAACTTTGTTTTTTTTTTTATCAGCGCGTCACTGGTTTACAAACGCCTGGACAACACCTCTAAGTACAGTATTTACAGGCCTGACAAACTCACTGTATTATGCGCATTTACAGATATGTGCAATTGCAATTATTTTGCATCGCGGGAAAAGATAAATCTAAAAAAAAGTTTTGCGAAAAATCTTGATGCGCAATCTATTTTCCTGTTAAGAATAGCTATCCAGTGGTATTATCAGTGTGTATCCATGCAGCGGCCACTCCTGTATGGTTTGATCCATACAGGCCGCTCACACCATTGTTGCCCCCCCTCCCCTCTTCCGCAGCCTACTCACATTGATCCGTTTTACAGAACAAACTTCCGCCTCTCCTCATTTAATATAGGCTAAATACAATGTTTTTTATTGTTGTAATCAATGTTACTGACTCTTCACATTGCGGCCCACCCCCCTCCCTCCTCCCTCCTCTGCAGGCCCGGTGGTTCTGAGCAGTCCGGCTCAGCTTGTTGCCCCCGTCCTGGTGGCCCGGGGGACTCTGTCCATCACCACCACCGAGATCTACTTCGAGGTGGACGAGGATGACCCTGCCTTCAAGAGGGTCGACGCCAAGGTAAGGAACCTGCGAGCAGCCCGAGCTCAAAGCGGACAGGTTGGCGTCAGACACTTAATCTCTCTCTCTTTTTTTTCTCTTTTGCAAGTGGCCGACCGACATTAAACAGTGAATATATTTTAAATGTTTGGTTTGTAAGGAAAAGGCGCGGATGTGCTCAGGTGATGTTTATGGATCCAAACAAGGTCTTGGGCCCAGAACTTTGTTATAAATCGCGGTTTATTTTTATTTGGTCTGTTTGATTTTGCTGCATTATTTGTCGTATTTTTTTATATTATGACAACTGAGGCCTACACGTTTCACTGGTTATCCACCTAACGTTTAAATAAATTACGCACGCATTTGTTGCACACAGATTTGAGGTTTTAAAAAATCCAGACAGGTCGACAGGCGCGCAGATCTGGTGTGTGTATGGTCTGTGTTTTGTAGTTAAATGATTCCTTCCTTATTTCACTATTTTCCTTTTTAACGCGTCAGACTCACTGAACACCTCCAAGAGGAGTCACCGAAATTAAAGACTCCATTATGTTAATATTGTATCGCCTTATGCCTATACGTCACTACCGTCAAAAACACATTTAATAAAACCATAATGGGACACAAATATAAAACAGCTCGTTTTATTAGCTCTTTAAATTAGATCAGAGACAGAAATTAAAAAAATCAGATCACAGATGTTATAATCCAGTGTATTTCAAGTGCATTTTTTTTTTTCAATTAAACTGTAATATATATATATACTATATATATGTTATCATTTTCATTTTTTATCATGTAGGCCTAAGAATGGTAGAGAAAAACAACAACCAAAAAAAAATGTTGAGTACTTTAAATAATAATTCAAGTAAATTGATGGAATGTTTTCAATGTAACAAACGTGTACGCCTACCATCAAAATGTAAACTTTCAAAAATGAGACAATGTCCATTGAAACAGATGAATCAGACTACCACTGATGCAAGTATAAATTAATAACGTTTCTACCAGGAAAAGAAAAAAGTTCAGAAGTAGATTTAAACAGGTGGATCCTATTTACGTGTCACAGAACAACATTCACAATTTCAGACCACTTGAATCACAATCTATGAATGTATTTACAGTATAAAATGTACAGATGTGTGTTTTTAAATTTTTTTTTTCTCCAATGTTTGTCACGGGGCTTTACTTTAAAGCATTTAAGAAAAATGTTGGATTTGAACGACCGTGTGGCACGGAGGAAAAAGAGGCCACTGGTGAGGTGGACTCCTGCATTAATGGTAGCCAATAATTTCAGTTTTTGCTCCTATAATATTGACACCGTCAGAAAGGTGCACGAGGATGATGGCAAACTGAACTGTCTGTCATAAAAATAAAAAAAATCTTGAAACAGGTTAGGCCAAAACATATTCAACAACAGAGGGACAGTCACATTTCACAAGACTTTGCAAATTGGTTGGCAATATTTATTAATTTTTTTCTGTCCGTTTATGAGCTCGTTAGGCCTCTTTACCAGAAATTTTAAGACGAGGTGAACTAACATGTTTTACCTCAGAGTTTCTCCAAGCTTTTGGGGTTGGTCAGTATTTCTCTCGCCAGTCGCCAAGTCTGTTTGGCTGCGTTCTCGAGGGCAGAGTGAGGTTTTCCTTGAAACAGGTCTAAATTGGGCAGGAAATAATGCGGGCACCTCCTGCACTGCAAACACGAAATAAGCTGCAATAGTATCCCGTTCAGACGGTCGCCGAGGCAGTTCTCATCCCAGTCCGACTCCCTTGGGTGCTTCTCACACTCGTAGGAAACCAAAGTTTTCATGTGGTAGTTGTTGAGGGGCTGTCCGGGCAGCTCGAGGTGCCGGTCGCGTAAGGCTTTGAGGACCGACAGGCATTTCTTCCTGCATCCGCCCAGGAGGAGCCGGTTCTCGGCCTCGGCGAACTGCAAGACCCAGGCGTCGCTCTCCGCCGAGCTCTGCTTGCCGTTCAGGGAGTAGCACTCTTTGGATAAAAGATTGAAACCTTCCGCCTTGACTTCTGCCACCCGGTTAGGTCCGGGCCAGGGGATGTGCGGGAGAGGCCAGTGCGCCGCGCTGCGTGGCCAGATCCCAGTGCACTTGAACGCCGGCGTGATTTGCACCACGTATCTGTCTCTGATGCGCAACTTCACCTCACTCGTGTCAGCGACCATTTTGACAACATCTCTGTAGGTGCATTTATCCACTGCCTGCGCCACCAGCGTCTGGAACCGCGACCGGATCTTGCGCGCGGAGAGGTAACCGGAGGCTGTGATGAATTCGACCCAGAGAGACATGCTCCTCTTGCGGCCGTCGCTGAGCTTGAGCACGGCGCAGCCCGGGAGGGACCCGTCGTCCACGAAGTTGAATACTCCCATCTGATTCAGATAGAGCACGACCTCGAACTCGGTGGGCGAAATGACCTCCAGTCCCTCGAAACGGTTATCCATCTCGCTGAGGGAGCTGATGAAGCGGGGCTCCTGCACCTCGACCTCCTTCAGGACATCCGACACCACCTTGCACACCTCCCGGATGGTCTTGGAGATGGCCGCTTTCCGAGACTGACATTTCTCGTTGTAGTATTTGTTTAGGTGATACACCAGCTTCGCCTGAGCGGCTATCATATTAGGGCAGAGATCCGGGTTATACACCGGAGTCTCGCAGTACGCCGAGGGATCCAACGCGGCTGTTTGTACGGGAGCCAATTTTAGAGAAGAAAGAAAGCTATTTAAAAAGAAAAAAAATGTCTATTTATAAGACAACTACTCAAAGCTGTGCACGGAGCACATGCGTTATAATCATATCATAACATTCACAGCTGTTGTACCGTAAACTGCATTGAAGTGATCGGAGCAAGTCCCCGGATTTATCAGGACGGCCTGATTAAAAGTCCATTTCAGCCCCCGCGAGCTTCAGTAGCTGGAAACCCCAAAACAAAACAAAACAAAAAAAAAACAAAAAAGCCTCTTGGTTTTTTCCTCTGATCACTGAGCCAGTTTGGAGTCCGCGTAATTGCGCAGAGTGGAGTGTGTGCCCTCCTGACGCAGACGCCCGGTGTTGCTGTGTTTTACAACAGGGAGACACACACACTCTTTATTATAAGGGAGGAGTTGAAACCAAGATGTCCAATCGCTGTCTGATGCGTCACCGCTTCCCAGTTTATCGAAAACAAATTCATCCCCGGGTGTTATATACAAGTAAAAAGTACAGGTAGTAGTAGTATATCGAGGAGCGGAAGTACACCTACGCATTTGGAGAGAAGAGAGAGAGAAAAAAGACAGCGTTTTCACTGCGCTACGTTGCGTTTTCTTGGACTCTATCTGCTGCTTTTTAAGTCAGCTATATTGAATCAAATATGAAACAGTAGGTGGATTTAGAATTGTTAAAGTGTGAATGTCTTCGGATAATAAAACATTTAAATTTGCGATAGCCTACTGAAATCTTTTCTTATTTTCTCCAGTGGACCGGATCTAATTTCTTCCAGATATAAGGAACATTAGATAAATTAGACATTAGAGTAATTTAAGGAGTTTTTGTCACGCAGAATTTAATGCTATTTTGTAAATCAGGATTTGCTTATTTTCTGCGTTTTTAAACCACATTTTAATGAAATAATGACGCATTAGTTTGTCAGTCAGACCTCTGCGCGTTGGTTAAATTCACCGAGCGGTCTCCCGAGGTGCCACGCAGGCTTAGCCTATTTCTGAGAGGTGAAAAAGTTACTGTGCCATTTGTGCTCTGCATTGTGATTTTATTTGACACATTAATTGTCGGTGGCCGTGATCCATAAGAGAGTTTACACCTCAGCTCGAGTGTTGCCATGCAGATTGAGGAGGGATATTTGTTTTTGCTCTTTTACTGTGCGGTGCAGCCTGCAACGTGTCCACGCGCCAGTGTTTTCCAGTCTTTTTAATTAATGTACACTGTGAGAATAAAACAGCATACAGTGTAACAGTGCGATCTTAACATGCATTTCTTTCTTGCATTGCTCAAAAATGAAAACTATATTAACCTATCAACCAAACTATACATTGTGATGTTTTGTTGTGTTCTGCCAAATGAAAGAAGAATGTTTTAAAAAAAGTGAATATGTCAGTTTGTGCTTTTATAATTCTTATTTCATATTTAAAAATGCTTGTGACATTGAAATTATTATTGTTTTTGTTTTCATAAATGCCACAAATCCAAATGCATTATTAATCTGAAGAGAAAAATAAACATTGGCTCCCCACAAACTATTACTGATAATGATAAATATATTTTTTTTTCTTCAGCAACAAGATGATAATAACAACAGTAAAACAATAATAGCATAACGCAGCTTAGCTTGGATCTTATAAAAGTAAACAAAAAAACCCAAAACATCCATGCCTAATAATTTTGACAATTATGCTTGACCATTTCCTGTATACAGTCTCATGATGTATTAGTGTCTTGTCTTCAGGTTCAGCTATGTTGGTCTCACGCAGACAGTGATTCACAATAAAGAGATCCTACATCCACACTAAACCCTCTCTGGCTCTCATCATTGCACTGGCACTCCATCTCACAAGGTACAGTGCATCCTTTGAAGAGGACTTCAAAAAGATAATGCTGCACGGATCAGATAAGGAACACAAAGGCGTTTACACTCATCTCTGCTCGAGTCAGAGCTGCATAAGACCAGACATTATGAGGGCAAACCGCCGCACGTCAGCTCTGACTCTCACTACACGGATGCGGCTGAGCGGGAGGTGGCGTGTGCGGGAAGGACCCTGATAGATAGGTGACTCCCATTATCATCACAGCCTGTCATGGACACACTGCCAGTGGCTTCTTGGCAAGCCCCAGTGATAATTTCACACTGTTACCAGGCAGAAATGACAGATATGGAGTAGCATCTTTTTTTTTTTTTTTCCTTCTGTTTTTTTTTTTTTTTTCCTGGAGCAGGAGGTCTAAAGGTTAATTCTGAAATTAAATAATAAGATTAGGCATATATTATAGTTCTCTGGTTCTAAATTTCACAACTGAAAATTTATATTCTCACTGACATATTTCTGGAGGATATGGTGGACATTATGGACGGTTTTCATGTGGTGAGAGGTAGCTAAAAGCCTCTTCCCCTCTCCGGCTTTGATAGTCTTTTCCTTCACTCTCTCCCACTGTCTGTGGCCCAGCAGGTACTTGCCTTTTATTGAAACCAGACCAGCCTCACTTTCCAGGCTATCTCGCTCCAAGTCAGATACCTCAGAATCCAGTTGCACCTCTCGAGTTTGTGCTCCAGCCTTTGGCCGTCCGTATGCGTGATAGCAGGGGGGGGATTTTCATTGAGATTATCACCTCTTAATCTAAAGCATGTGGCTGCACAGATCTCACAGTAACTCAACCTGCTCTGCAGTCCCAAGAGTCCGGCAGTTGTCAGGTCTAGCCTAAGACAATCCAATCTTCTTACCCATATCTTTACCATTACAACATTGCAAGCTTTGTTGCTTCATTCGCCATCCCGCCAGGCTATTGGAGGCCCTCCAGTGTGATATATGGGGCTGTGATTCCAGCACAGGCCTATTTCTGACCCAGCAAAACGCATGCACGATTGTGTAAATCAATACAATGACTCCTACTTCCCCTAATTTTGCACGAGCATGTGACCCTGTTTTGAAGGCCTCTTTGTTTCCAGAGCATGCCTCTACACTTATTCATTTTTTCTCCTCCATTTTTCTTTTTCCTTTCTTCTAGCAAGACTGATCGTCCTGTTAACATGGCCGGGCATAAGGTCAATGGTGCTTGTCTGATGGCTGAAATTGCCCTTTGATGACACCACTCGTGCTTCGAGTGACTTGAAATGATACTCCTCTGATTGTGGCCAAAGTCATTAAATGCATGTTGCGTTATTTGATTTTTTATCCTTGAGGCTTTATGGAGTATTTATACACACAAATAAGTAATATATGTGTATTAAACTAACACATATGTGTTCATATACAAATGAGCATAATCTGTGTAAAAACATGATTATTTTTATTGTATGTACAAAACAGTGTGTAGCCTCAAGCAGTTAATAAATAATAGTATTTAGAAAAAGAGAGTCTCCGTGGGGGAGGAAGGAAAGACTCATGCGCTGCAAAGATGAATGTTTACTAGGCTAATTTGACCAACACAATCCTCTTGGACTGTATTCTATAAACAAAAGCTTTTACAGTAATATTCATGCATGCTGTCTTCATTTCTCAATTTTCTGTGTGACCTCATGACTGTTAACAAAATAGTCAATGACGTGACACAAGTGTAGCATTCAGCTGCATGATATTAAGCTGGATCAAGACCTTCATGACCAGCAGTCTTCTGACTGGCATCATAATGATGGATGACGTTTTATTATTTTAATAATCCTATTACACAAGAACAAATACGGTCTGCCATATGTGTTTTCATTAATTTTCTGGGGTCATTTAGTTAAAAAAAAGAGAATCTCAAGCCATGTCTTATGTGAAGGGAGTTTACCAGATAGCTCCCAAGCTAATATGCAGATTAGTCAAAGTGGACTTAATAGGATGACATATTTCTATATAAATCAGATTAAAGGCAGTGACACTTCAGAGAAGTGACATCAACACAGGCTCTCAAACTGTGAGAAATAATACACTTTAATCTCATGGGATAGCCACTCACGTTGACACATTTTCTATAATTTTATTTGTCACAAAATGAAATTGTCATTGGGATTTTTAATAGCAGAACATTATTATTCCAAGCAATATGGTGTCTCTGTAGGAGGCCCAGTTAATTTTTGGGCCCGGAGCTGCACTGAGGACCCCCTTTGGATTTTGTCCATTCATTTGTTTTATTTGCTGCCGTGTATTAGCAGCCTCCTTCGGAGAAGTCAGGAAGCTGGACCACATAGCCAGAGGCTCTTAGAGACCCTCCAGTGATCAACCTGCCGGGCTCTGCTCACTATGATTCATATCTGTAACATATACATAAGCACAAACACCAAACTTATCAGCACTGAGAAAAGGTGGAGGAAAGTGTAAATTATAAAACTTAATTGATTGCCTCGGCTTCATATGGCCCTTCACCCCTCCCCTCTGCAATATGGTACGCTTGTCAGCCTCTGTGATAAATTACATGCATGTATTTGCATGAATTTAGCATGAATACAATTTAGTTTTGTTTGCCAAAATACCGATCCAGAAAATGTCTAGTTTGCTTCATGAAAGGAAAATGCAGCCTTACATTGTGTTCAGCACACTTTTTTTTTTTTTTAACGGCACAGGTTATGCAGTTGGCAGTTGAGTGCGGTGAAAGTGCTGGTGCAGTGCTTTCCACTCGTTTTATTAGTCCACGGTTTAGCATTGTGTTGCGTTGTACGTGACAGTGCTAAACATGGATGTGCTGGAGACTGGAGCAGGATTGTCGCTGGATTGTTATTACTTTATTCAGCAAATTTCTTCCAGTTGCTTTCTGCAAATTGGACTCGCTTGTTTATGAATGTGCAGTTCTTTCTAGTTTTCTTTCATTTTTTCAAAGAAAACCACAAGCCTGACTCCCATCTTGTCTGTTGTAAAAGGCAGCCATTCAGCAGCAGCAGTGTGATTAATCTTAATGTCTGCGAGGTGTCTAGCATCTAAAGGTGGGCGCTGTAATCATCTGCCCACTGACCCCATGATGCTCATCTACAGTCCTCTCTGCAGCCCTTGTGTGTCTTATAAGTAATTTCAAATTTCAGATTAACTGAACACACTTCTCTCCCACGTGTCATGTGATCCAAGAGTAGGGGCACATCGCAAAAAAAACAAAACAAAGCGGATGGAGGAGTTGGTGGCATATTGTAGGTTTGGGGCTGTAGGTAATCAAATGCTACTGGTGAGGCCTGTGATGAAATTAGGCAATGTTGCCTAAATAAGGGATGAAGGGTTCATAATTGCCAGTCCTAGAGATCTGAGGTGCTGGGTGCCAACTGTCAGAGCAGGGCTAATGATGACAAATGTCTCTCTATGCAGATTGCTGCAGCAGCACGGGGTGTGCAGCTGAGGAAGAACAAGAAAAGAAAAATGCAGAGGGTCTAATAAGAGAAAGCCTGTGTGCACATATTTAATGACCTACATGGAAACAAACCTCCCTAACTGATGGGCTGCCTTTGGAAGTACTCAAGCTTGATGCTGTTTAAAGCTACAATAAAATGGAGGGCTCCCCCACAGTATAGTACCTGTGACTGATCTTAACAGTCATTAATCTCTGCGACCATAAGAGTCTTTATGATCTGCTGCTTTAACTGATACGGTGAGCAAAAATAGACAAAACTAGTTCGTTGTCTAAACTAATTTGCGTGCAAGCTTGTCGAAATGATTCCACAATAAAACAACTGTCAGGCTATCTCCGTATTTAGCCTAACAATCCATCAGCTCTAGAGGAGAGGACATGTTCGCAAGGATCAGCATTGTCCGTGTGTTTAGTTTTCCTCATTAGCTTTTCCAAAGTTGATGTTTCGCTCATTATTGTGCAAGATGGCAAAGTGTTGTGAAAAGAGAGGTCTGTGACTCTGCGGTTCATGTGCAAAATAACAGGCTGTTCCTGGTTAACATAGCGAAACTGTTGTTGGTTAACATGGCTTTAAAGAAAGTTTTTGTGTCTCAAAAGTGTGCTTGATTTTAACCACCTTTTGTAGCAGCGGGCCATAAATCTGATTTCACTTACTGTGACGTAAGGCTCACGCTAATAAAAGAGCAAACCCAGAGTGTTGCATGGCCAGATTTCCCCAATTTGTTGCATGAATGGCTTTTGAAAGGGGTCCCTCTTTGTACAAAGGGAGTCTCGTCTTTGTTTGGTTTCGCCCCATCTGTGTCATCTGGTGGTCTGTGCAAGAGGGTGGTGTCTCGGGGTGCTCCCCAGCGGCGATGCCAGTTGTTTTATGGACTCGGTGGAGTGGTGCCGGGAGTTCATAAGTTGGCTGGCCCATTGTGTGCCGAGCCCAGCTGACACGTGTGAATTGACTCCAGCATATTGACAGATCATTTCCATTAATGAATCGGAGTGAGTCCGCCTTGTTTCACTCTGTGATTTATGCCCTTGCTTCATCATCCTCTGTGCTCAGGGTTAACTAACAACCCCCTGAATGACTCAAGCACAGTTTGCTGGATGAAGGGAGTCTGCTTTGTTCAGTAGTTTTATGCATGGGTGGATAGATTTTAAATGATATTAAAGCTTTTAATATCTTACATTTCAGGACCAATCAGGTCAATTTATGTATTTAGCCCAAAAATAGCAAGTTTGTCT
>JBCAUF010000253.1:10664326-10679030 GCA_038406115.1 Haemulon aurolineatum
TCAGTATGTCGTATGACATCATATCAAATAAATCTTTCTGACTTATTTATAGGGACATAATTTTTGTCACCTGTCGTCTTCGAAGGCTAGCTGGACTGGTTGGAGAAGGGCTTGGAGATTTTCCAGACCGAGGTGTGGACAGCTGACTGCCTGCAGTGCCATTCGCTGTTGGTACAGCAGAAAGAAAAACAATCAGCATGATGATGAAATTCTGCAGGATAAACCAAAATGTACTTTTTATATATGATGTATGCATGTGATCCTATGAGAACTGTTCAGAATACCATTGCTTTTTTTGTGTCAAGACATAACACACTTACCTGAACCAGTGGACGATGGAGATTTGCTCCTGCGGGACATCCCACCACTTCTCGGGGAAGAGCGACCCTGCAAAGAGGGCAGTCGGCCATATGACGCAGACTTCGCCACTCTGCACTCTAGAGAGAAAGAAACAAAAGACATAAAAATGTCTGCTGCAGCAACATTTTTCCTAAAAAAATAATAAATAAATTAAAAAAACACTAGGCTATCTTATTGCTAAGGACACACAAAAGGACTATTTTCTCTCAGGTACAACAGCCTAAAACCACAGTGCCACTATCTCTGAGTGATGATATGCTCTCTATTCTGACCTGCACATCCATCAAACACTCACACAGACACACACATTCCTATTCACTATAAAACTAGGTCAAGTGAATGAGAGGTAATGACAAATGTCCTTCGTACCATCTGTGTCTAATTTCAAGCTAAAGCATATTTTAGCCTAACTGTTCCCTCATCACACCAACTGCAAGCATAAATACTGTGCTTAAGCAGCAAGACCTCTCGACTAAGGCTTTCAGAAATAAGTGGTCCTACAGTCTCCCCACTGAGTCATCCAAGCCTCATATAAATGAGGGAACACTTACCGCTTTCATCTAAGTTGAAGTCATCCTGATAACGGAACTTCTCAGGGCCACAGGCAAAGAATATATCATCTTCCCCAAAAAAGTCCTGAAGACAGGTGACCTGGTAAAGGAGGAGAGATTTCTGTCAGTAACAGCACAAAAACAAGTTTGATATTATGTAATGTGCACTCTCCCCAATATTAACTGAAAAGGGAGCACTGCCGTCTTGAAATACCAAAATAAAATATTGAATAAAACACTCTAGAAAGCTGTTGAAGACTGGATATTATTTTACAATCAATCAGTATACAGACACTATCTTTTGCTGCACTCCCTCGCCAGTTCTGGACTGCTTTCAAACTTTAATGGAGCATCTTGGAGGAGATTCAGTGACATTTCATTGTGTGAAGACAGTGACCAACACCCCAAGAAAGACACCAGAGTGTCAAATAGTCTTCTGACAGCATATTACCATGGCAATGGTGACATCCATATAATGTATATTGCATAAACTGCTCCATCTCATTAGGTTGATGATCAGTTTGAAAAAGAATAGAGCGAATTCAAAATTTACAGCAATCTGACTAAACATGTAATTGATTCTTTTTATTTTTGGGAAATCTTCCCGAATCTTGATTATATAAATCATCTATTTAAAATATATGTACTTTATTGATCAAAATGAACATTAAGGTCATCTCTGTACACAAGAGCCAAAACTGTGGAAGAAATACCACTGGATTAGTGATATAGGATTGCAGATGAGCAGGAACGCTGCAATTGCATATTCAAAAATGGTGAAAGTACAAAGAGAAAATGAATGCTACAGTGTGTGCGGCATATGAATAATGGAATTAACATTGCTTTCTTTTGGTTTATCAGCCTGGCTGCATATGAAAATGTCTCTGGGGCAACTACAAAGAGGAGAAAAGCTTCTTTTAAACCTGCTGGATTTTATTCACTCTGTGACAAAGGCATCTGCTGGTAAT
Organism: Haemulon aurolineatum; assembly: GCA_038406115.1. Taxonomy (NCBI): domain Eukaryota; kingdom Metazoa; phylum Chordata; class Actinopteri; order Lutjaniformes; family Haemulidae; genus Haemulon; species Haemulon aurolineatum. Next base: position 10,666,206 of record JBCAUF010000253.1, read on the forward strand.
TAAACTGTTTCCATCCCTTGTGTGAGAGAAGTTAATTGTCCTCCATTGTCTCAGACTATTCAATATAAATATGAATGATAATAAATAATTATTAAAACTTGTTTTTCCATACCAGTCATCCAGACAGATAGCCAATAAGATCAAGACAGTGATCATATTCTCCAAATGGAAACATTTTCATGATTCATGATTTATGATCTTTCAACCCAAATCTCACATATAATGGCATAAATAATGTGAGTTATTACAAATGAAACCTACAAGATAAACCTAAACCCTGAAATTGTAATGGGTTGCCATATAGTGGGAGGTTAAATGATACATTCACAGAGGAGGGCTTTGATGCATTTGGATCTTTGTTAAAATAACATGATTACCACAAACCCCTTGATCTCAATAACAGAGTACATAAGTTATAATCGTTTTCACTTTTCTATGAAGAGAAACTAGATGACAGAGCTGCTGCATCTGCTGCTCTCATTAATGCAGAAGCACACCACAGTGGATGCACAGTCATAAATAAATGAAGATGCTGATGGAGTCCTGACCTTCTCTTCAAAAGGGTTATTGATGTGCTTCACTACAACAGTGTGCCAGAGAATGAGCTCCTCTTCTCATTTCCTCTACAGAAGGATGGACTCAGCAAAACCTCTGTCAACAAAAATGTGATCCCATATCGATATTAGTTATTAAGTGGAGACTTATTTTGTCTTTAATGAGCTGTTAACTTAGATGTGACTGATAATAAATGATAGTTCATTAATTCATGAATTATGGACAACAGATGTTGATAATTAGTATAGTATTAATATTAAAAAGTGCAGATTGTCACCTAACGTCAAGTGATTGTGTGCCCATAATGTAGTTAAGGACAACATTTTGCAAAAACAAACAAAATGTTAACTGAAAAATCAAGACAACCAAACTGAATGCATCTAATATATACAGTACATACATTATTCAGTGTCTCATCACGAACAGCCATCAAGGGTTCAGCAGGAGTCTAATAAGACGACTAAAGTGCTGAGACATAGAGCAGAGAAGGCCAGAGAAGAAAGCCACCACAGTCTGTGAACCCAACCACCCTCTAACCATATATTAAATGTAATGTTATCATCCTCTTTGGTTACAATGTGCCAGTACTCTGGTTTCAGTGTATTTAATTATTTTGGAAGAAACATATTCTTTACAACAGTCAATAATTGATAGAATACAATATGCAGCTCTGATATTTTCACTTTGTCCAAAATAATGAAATGCCGCATTATCCACCAAACAAGGGGTCTGGTTTATCAGTAACCTGCAGCAAAAGTACCCTCTAACACCCAAAGGTCATTCAGCCATGAGATCCGAAAATAAAAATTGCACACAGAGGGGGGGCTTAATATGGCCCCTTTCTCTGCAGATGCCCCAATCTGACAGCCCCTGCCCCCCACCCCTCCTCCGAAAGCGTGTGAGATCCCAAAGGGAGGAGAGCTGCACAGCCGTTGCCAAGGAGACCAGACAGAATCTCAGATGAGTTCGAGACGATGAGAGGGACACGGCTACTTTAAGATCCGCTGTCAGATCCTATCTGGAGCACTGAGCAGTACAAACAGCAGGCAACAGAACAATCTCGCCGTCGGACGAAAACACACATAGAACACCTTGTCACGATGATGGTGTGGATTCAAACCTGCCTTCTGACATTGGGTGGATGTCACCCCCTGTAACTCCTAAACCACTCCCTACAAATTGTCGAATAGATTTTTAAAAAAAATGGTTTTAAGTTAAGATGAGCAATAGGTAAATCTTGCAAGAAATAAGTGACATTATTCAAGAATAGGACCATGGAATCAGATTTAGATGGTAGACAACGGCTGCTGAAGGGTAAAAGCCATTAACAGAGATCTAATCAGTGGTGCACACACTCTTAACGACAACGGAGTCCAGCTTAAGAATGATAAAACATGGACTGCTTAATGTTAACATCTTGAGTTAAATGTGGCTCACTGTTTTCATGGGAGCCACACCTGTCATTTTTATATGCAACCTTTATATAAGAATCACATATGAGTCACGTTAAATGCGAGAAAACCTGGAGAAGCATAACTAGGGCAATCATGAATCTGCTGCTTTATATTGATTACTTATGCCTGCTGGCTCGGTGACACAGCAGCTCCATCAGGCCTACCATCCCCCCAACACACACACAGGCACAAACACTCCTTGCGGTCCTGGAGCATCCTGTGCAAATATTGATCGCCTGGGTTTTATCTGTGATTTCCTCAAGCACAAGCACTGCTCCTGAAGAGAGAAAACACAATGGGAGGCATGCATGCTATAGAAGATAATCAATCTGAAGCATGGTTAAGACCGTAGATTACACAAAAGACACAAATTGGTAATAAAAGAAACCTCTACCCGTAGACAGGTGGAGCTCTCCAGGGTGCTGAATCTCCACTTTGAAGTGAAGACTGAACACAGCTGCCAGTAAAATGGTTCTAGTTCATTTTGCATGAATAATCCATACACTGTTATAATCCATTTTCAGCAATCATGGGTCAATTATTTGCTGTAATCTGCCTGTTTTCCATAATCCACTGCATGTCTACATGCCCAGAGGTGCCCAGTGGTCCAGAAGAAAGAGGAGTGGATGTAACACAGTGTCTGCTGCAGAGTTCTGTGACTTAGCTGCAGTTGCTGCAAAGACAGGTATGAGGTTTAACTGCCTTAATAAGTGCAAGTCAGCACTATGTAGGACATCCATAAAGACACAAACACAACCCAAGTACACATGAAAACACATGAGCCGCTGCACAAGCCCATTTCCAGTATTTCCAACACATTTCCAGCAGCAACACATAGTCATGATGTCCTTGTCTTCTTGAGTTTCTATATTTAGTTCTAACAAAGGCTTACTTTTGGCAGCAGAAAAAAAAAGACCAAATTTCAAATTATTCTTCAAAAAGACTTCTGATATGACAAAATACATCCCCATAATCTGGAACAGGTCGTGTAAGAACAACTGACATACTGTGTGTTAACATATGTTAAATCACTAAGAAGTGATCATGAAGTAGATTGTCATTAGCTGAAATTAAAATCATTAATGATTAATGCAACTTAACTATTAAATAAATCAAATTAATGCAGATATTGCCCGATTAACAAAACTCGCAGGACTCATTTGACATGCCATTTTTCAAGTATTCTCATATTAGTACAACAGCAACTATCACTTTAGCACAAGCATTAGAACCGAACAGAAAAAGGAGAACAGAGAAATGTTCTTCTCTATGCCAAATGCAGTGGGACACTGAGCAAGTCACAGTTCTGTGTTTAACAGCCAAGTCACAGCAGTAGGTGTGAGGAAAGCCAGACAGCCTCCCTATCTTCTTTATCCTACTTTCTCGCCTTTAGTCACAGTGAGGGAAATAAAATGACTGATTCCATCCACAGCAAAAAGTAACTATTTATTATGAGGATCAGTATTTTTTCTTGCGTTGAATAGCAATGATTTTAGTGAGAAAAGCACTTGACACAATTCACTATGTTACATTTGTATCAAAAGGTAGGTACCTCTGCCTATTGTTAATAAATGTTTTGAAGAATTACTCTGTCAGGTCTCCTAAGCCAAAAACTTTCCGTTTTTATTCTAATGTCACTGAATTGCAGGAGATCATAATGTGATCTTCAGTGTAAAATCACTTGCAACTGATTTTCGAAGGTAAATAGCCACAATACATCAGGCAGAAATCTGTGGTATGAGCAGAGACCAATAGAGATTCATTGTGGGCACACAGAGGTCAAACCAGGAAATGGCAGAGTCAAGGTCAACATAAAGAAAGGAATTAAAAAACAAAGCACGCGGGGCACCATGAATCAAATGACCACTTTCACTCCACAGCATATCTAATTTCTATGGCATGAATGGACCATTTATCACATCGACTGAGAACTAATTTTACCATCAAATTTAAGCCTTTGCTTTCATGCGTTGATGTCAGGCCAGGCTCTGTCCTCGGGTGGCTGGGTTGAGGTCTATTCCAACAAGACGTGTTGACTAACACACGGAGGAGTTAGTGGTGTGCATAATACAATTACGGTTCAAGCCATATCCATTACGGCGGGGACTTGAACGCCATGGGGTAAGTCTCCTCAGACACACTTGGTTATGCATATATTCTCTGCTCCATCCCACACAACCCCAACAGTGGGATCACACCAGGAAATTACATGTTTTCTTGCCTCAAAGGCCCCTTGTGTGCACGGTGTCTGCTCCGCTAGCGCTTTCTCTCCACCTTTTGTTTGAAATACCGTGAGTGTGGATAATGTTTCATCAACAATCAAGTCATCTGAGATTCATAAAGTGCTGCTCAGGATCATTAACATGAGCCTTGTTTGGTCCATCTGGCCAACTTAAACCTCGCTCTCATGGCAGAACACCATTATGGAGTGACTCAGCAATATGAAGGGATTACAGCCATCAAGCAGAGCCACCCGCCAAGCAGATCCACTAATAGACACATGATTCATGAAATCACAAGAGATCGTCTGTCCATTACTTTAGCAAATGGAAGAATCAAGAAGGATAAATGTGACTGAATGAGAATATCAAACATTCTTGATAAAAGATTTAAGAAAATACACAACAGGCAGTTAAGTAAATATACGGGTTAATCAAGGGATTGTGAAATTGTACCCACTGAGCCTGTTTATAAAGCAAACTTGCTAAAATTAACCGTTTCCGCTGGCTCTCATTGTCTCAGGACCAAAACCACAAGCAGGTCATTTACCAAAGGTTAAATACCCATGAAAACTGGCCCTTTGATGCCAACGGGGGCTTATTTGGCCATCTGGACCCACAACATGGCAAAAACTACAAAAAGCAGAGAAACTAGAGCACAGAGCTTCACTGCCAAGCACACAACACCTCACCTTATTATTAGAAATGCATAGATAATATTGAACCATCAAGTCGAAGGAGCAATGGTCAGTGTCAATGACAGTGTGAGAGACAAATGCAGAGCCATAGGGAGGAAATGCAATTTCATGTCCATTTACTCTTTGCCAAACAGTCTGTGTTCCTAAAATAATTTTGAGGATTTGTGGAGGCAGATTTGTTTGTTGGTGTGAAAATCCCCAACTGTTCCCTCTTACAGAGCGGGTTCTATCCTGTGATTATACTTCAGCCATGTGCTCCGTCTTGCCACCATGTGTATAATCAGGCTGACAGACCAAGCACTGCATCTACAGTATGAGCCCTCTCACACTACACCTACAGTCCTGACATCACTACTGCACCGCTCTGCCGCAGAGGCTGTTCCTTAGCAACCAGCCCAGGAAACCATGTCACCATAGAAACCATCACAGGGAAAAAAAAACTCATTATATTTTGAGTTAGGATTACTAATACAGAATGCAGGTGATAGAGTTTATGAACAGGTTTTGTTTATGAGCTGATAGTTACTGTGGGATGTTTGAATCTAATTTGCTCACTCAATTCTCAATGTCACCTAGGTATAATAATAATGTAAATAATGTTTAGCCTACTGTCCATCAGGTTCATCACTTAATTGCATATAAGAAAAAAGAATCCAAGCAGTTATTTAGAGACAAAACACTGATCAAACTGCCTGTCTGGTATTAACCTATGAAGTGAAAATCATTCACTAATGTGCTACAGTTTGGTAGGAATGTGACATGGAGTCCTAGAAACCTAATTCTGGTAATACATTTAGAAAATATTCCCAGTTGACTTTGAACCTACTGGGCTGTCTCTCTCTGGGTAAGGAGACGTGAACACGAGAGCAGAGCAGTACACCTCTAATGTCAGAGGCAAAGTTCTAGTTCCTCTAAAACCTCAGATAAAAAGAGAAAACCCTGCATGCTTTGACTGCAAATGTGTGCCACGTCTGTCTCATGTGCCACAGATGGCAATGTGGAAAGAACGACCAACATAGCAGAATACCTGTCTCCACAACCAAATGTATCTGGGTACAGCAAGCAGCCAATCCCATGAAAAAATGTGCAAAGGTCATGCCAGTCTCCTCTGACTTCCATCCATCAAAAGCATCCTTCTCTCTTCCTCTCCTGCGAGCAATTAATGGATCAGTGGTGGAGAAAAGGCTGTAAGATAAGTGCACTCTCTCGGGTATGAAGCGCATAAGGTTGTCCTTTCTGCTTTGTTCTGTGACTTTCAAATCAAGCATTCAGTCGCAGTGCTTCAGTTTGAAATTAGCATGCTGTAAACTACAGCAGAATATGGGCTACATAAGTGGGTTAACGCCTCAAACGTATAGAAATTAGGTTACTTTTTAAAAATGGCAGATTAACTAATGATGGCTCCATGCGTCAAATTCTACCAAATATTTACTGAGAAGTTGATCAAGTGTGCGCCACTAACTGTGCTTTAGCTGTGTGTAGTATGCATTCGATAAGACAGAGAGAGAGAGGAGCACTGAAAGTCATATATGGAGGATGGGCAAAGGTCAACGTGACTTTGGCAAACTAAGGTAGATATGATTCCTTAATCAAATGTGTACAGTATATATCACATTTTATAAATATATGGGTGGGCAGCATACTTCAAAGTAATGTACTTAAAATTCAGTTAAGTATTGAGTATTATTTTATATTGGGAGCTTTTTGATTTTGTCTGAGAAGCCATTGCCCAACTTGAATGTTCTCCAGTGTACTTGTTAATGTTGTAGGTGTGAGGTTCACAGAATCACCACAAGAAATCGTAACTGACCACCTACCATCTTGCCGTCAACAGTATATATTCTTTTGACGACTCCGGAGTCCAGCTTGATGGCGTCTGTGATGTCAGTCATGACTTGCTCAAAGGAGTGGGCAGTCTTCTTGTTGAGCAAGATCCGTACGGCCTTGCGAGGCTTTACTCCACTGCGGACAATGGTTACCAGTTTGGGCTTAATAAAGTCCTTGCTCTCTCTGATTTCAGGGCCTCCAGCCTTGAGACTACCAAGAGAAGAGGGTTCACGGACGGACATAGCAGTCCTAGGACCAACTGACCAATTGGGATTTACATTCTTTGTGTAGTCCACCTTCTTGTAGGGCTCTATGGATGCACAAACATAGCTCTCTCCTGCAGAAAGTCAAAGACATTAAGGCATTTTCTATTTGACCACAAAAAAGCTAAAACACAACACCGGCTACTTGTGCTCTACAAAGAAGTCATGCATTCTGTTTTGATCTGTAAGTTAATTAATCTCATATTATCCAATGCAAACTAAATCTCAAGCAAGCATACAACAAGTCAGGAACACGACTCACCTTCCACCAGCTGGTCCATGCTGGTGATCTTTGTTGTCCCATCAATGCTATATATAGTCCGGACCCCTTGTGGCAGGTTGACATTATCTGACAGAGATCTTGTGAGGTCAGCCAGGAGTGCTTCTATGGACCTGAATCTCTCCTGAGAAATGGCATACACAATCCCCTTGAAGTAGCGGTCCCCGTTGCGGTAGAAACGAATCTTCTTGGCCTTCTTTTCTGAGCTCAGCGCTTGCAGTGTCCTGGTTCTGTACAGGCTGCAGTGAGCGCTATGAGTGGGACTGGGGAGCCCATTCCCCCTCGATCCCCTTCGGGTATATCTCTGAGCCTTGTCCCGCTCATCGAAGTGCTCCAGCTCCATGACTGTGCAGTGCTATTGTAACCTAAATGAGACAAGGGGAATGCTTACTATTCAAATAAAGCTCTTTCACCTGAACTTACATAATACATGAGAAATCTGGCTCTCTGTCAGCCTAGTTGTTCACACTCCTGATACCAGCATTGATGCTGCTGCTGCTGCTGCTCATACACACAATGTGAAGTAACATGTCACACCCATTTCATGCTCTCTAGTGTGTCTCAATTCTGTCTTTATAGCAATGAAATTCGCATGCGTTTGCAAGTGCACTACATAAGCAATACAAGCCGGTTCAGGGTTATTGACTGACAGCTTAGTGTGATGGGTAAGCAATTAAAATCTACATAGCAAAAAAACGGTATACAACATAATGGATTTCCTCGTTCGGGTGCAATGGCTCTTACCTTTGAGGTGAGGACAGGACAGATGCAGTGGAACGTGTGTCTGGAAAGCGGAACTTATTTCAATGAATCATTTATTCATTTGATGCCTCATATGAACCTTGCGTCCCTTTGTTGCCCCTGTGATGGTGCTCTGTCTGCCTGCCTGCGTGCGTGCCTGCCGTGTGTCTACTCTGCTGCGTGCTCACATGCAGGGAGGAGGCAGGGCTGTAGCCGGTGTCCTCCACCCTCCCCTACTCCTTCTGCCATTGCAGTGATTTACACCGGACCGCTCGGGTGTCAGCGCGCTCCTCGTGCACGTTCCTGCGAGCACGCGCGCATACACGGTACGTGTTAATGTGATATGCGTCTGCACGTTTAGGTGGACCCGTTTGAAAACCCCTTCATTGGGAAATGTATGTATTATTGTTAAAAAATAATAATAAAATGATCACTTCACTAATTAGCTCGCAATCACAGTTTCTGGTTGGCTGTTTCCCAACATATTTCACCAGAAAAAAACTAGTGTCAGCTTCAAGCTAACCATACTTTACCAGAGCACGAAACTGACTCAAACTCTACGAATTTAAATGGCTTTCGTTACAAACAAATACTTTTTTATATAAAAAATGGCATTCCCGGATATGCATTTAAGTTAATTTACAATTTTCAAAAATTGTGTAGCATTAGCTAATCTTCAGGTTACCCGCTCACAGCCATTGTTCATAGCTAAGTAAGCTAGGCCTGATTCAAACACTCCACGCAGTTACTTGTTTACTTCTGGTTGCAAAGTTACAGTAGCGTCCTGTAAATTCGCTATTTAAATCTCTTCATATAGTGACCGAGCAAATAGCTAACACTGCGATATTAATTCCCCTGATGAATGTGCCATAAGTTGGCCTTTGTTTTGGAGATAACTGACACAGGTGTGGGTGATCTGACGTAATAATCTTTCAGTCACATGGAGTGAACAGAGACTGCAGGCCTCATGGGAACTAATGAACACCAGAGGAGGATCACCTAACGTTAATAGGTAATTTTGCACGTGTTTTGCATCACCACAGCAGCCTGTTGCAGCACACATACACAGGCGTACACCTAGCTGAAGACTTGATGTGGACTGAGTGGGCTCTGTACTTTTATGGCTATCAGCGTTTTTGAAATTGTTCAACCTGATACAAATAATTACTCTATTTCAGGGCTTTTATCCAGCTGGCTGCCGAAGCTATAATTCACTTATCCTCAAAGTTGGAAAGGTTACTCAAAGAAAAAGTCACAGTTTGCTGATCAGGCTGTCTAAAAAGATCTTAAAATAATGGACTAACTTGTGACTTGTGTTGAAAAGCTACCTGTCTTTCGACATATAGACTACAACTTTTACTTGAACTTTAAATTATATGGGAATATGAATTTATATTGATTTTGTCTTTGTTTCTCCATAAAGTATGATGATGAAGTCCAGGTATTCTAAATATTGCCAGTAAATGTTTATGGACACATGTTCATGGCCATGCAGGGCTTCAGTGAATATTGAACCCTGCCCAGTAGCACATTCAAAACTCATCAGATGTATTGGAAAAGTATCTATGTTTGGGTGCAAATTATTTAAACCATAAGACATTTCACACCCTGAGTAGTAGGAATTTTGTCTGATGATAGAGGGAGTCATATGCTACAGATTGTGATATCACTGGGCTATGCAAAGCCTATTTATTTGATGAACAGAAGGGCATTGAACACACTAAGTCTTCATTTGTTTAAACTGAAATATGTAAATCAACTGATTTGAATATAAAGGAGAGATTAATGTGAATTCAAGGCTGTGTTTGCCTGTAGGACCAAGGAAGAACTTAAAGAGGAACCTACTACAATAATCCCTCTGCTGAAAAGAAAAGTGAGCTCCAGGCTTCTCTTCATTCTTGCAAAGGAGCAGAAATGGAGGCCATGTCCCTGTGTGTGTCATAATTCTACTTTGGAGAGAATTAGTTGACTGGTGACACTGTCAACAATAACTTGCGGCTCATGTTTTCATGTCATCTTAGGCTTCAAATCAGAACATCTTATCGACGTCTGTGGGAACTTGTGCCCTCTGCCGATGGTCAGCTGGGCCCTGCAAGTCACATGAGCTACCTAGAGACTCTGCCTCCAAATATTAAGTCTAAAGTGGGTCTACTCAACTGCACCAATTTGACAAAACAGTCAGTTTTCACAACTTAATGTCTTCTTTTTCACAGGTCAGTAAAGCAGTTGGAGAAAGTGAGAAGTTTGTGAAAAAACTTTGAGACCACTGAAAAAATGGTACAAACTCAAACTACACTAGCCATAGAGTCCAGAAAGCTAATAGGGTTCAGTCGCAAAAGGGGTAATAGGAAATGTATTTTTTGTCCCTCAGAAAAACAGTGAAGCTAAGGAGAAATACCAAACAGAGAGCAAAGCCAACTGTGAAGAAGTCAACTGAGGGTATGATTTTTTTGATTTGTTTCTTGTATTTTCTGTCTGTCAATGCAGTTGCATTGACCATACCTTGAAACCTTCAAGGTTCAAGAATATTTCCTGCAGTGTGAGTTTTATAGCATAGTACTTTTATTTCAGAACTTGCCTCAAGGAGATGCATTCAGCAGTAGATCTCTAAACAAGAAAATCAACTATCCACGACAATAACCAGTCCTCTGACAATGGATCAAATGCATCCTCCCACTGACAGCCTGACCACAATGCATACCCCGCCAATACTGTTGGACAAATCGGCTGTTCCCCGGGGACAAATGCTGCCAGTGTGCCAGGATCAATTTCTCTCTACCTCGTGTCAGTCGGTGGAAAAAAACTGGATGAACCTGACCTCTGCGTTCATGAACCCAGCGTTATGCGTTTTCACATCAGCGATGACGGGCCACACTCTTTTGCCACAGATGGACCCACGGTTGCCTTCGAGCAGCGTGTCGTGGGATGTCACCTCTGGCCTGGTGGACCCTGGTGCTCTTCCACTTGTGAATTTTGACCAAGCCCACAGACCACCTAAACAGACTGCATCAACAAACTTCACCCTACCCTCAGCAGAACAAATTCAAAGCGATTTACCTTTGGTTACTCCAGCTGATGGTGTTTCAGTAGATTTTACAAACCAACCACTCATCACCTCGTCTAGGTTTCAAAGTGCGACTTCAAGATCTGATGACCTGACACCTGAGAATGTAAATCAGCCAGTGTCAGATGCTCTGTGTGATTCAAGACTCGTTCAGGAGAGCAGCCTCTGCGGTAGCAGCCCTTTCACAGACAGTCCACAGGATGTGTATAGTCCATTTTGGCTGGATTTGTGGTTGGATACGAATGGCAATTTATGCTTTCCTGATGCTAATCCTGTAAACACTACTCTTTCACCTTGCAGAGGGTCCAACCAGATGGTTGGAGATGCCCCTGATAATATGCATAATACGTAAGATGCATACAGTATTTGCAGTTTTGTTTGCGTAATAGACAGACCTAAATGTATCCGTTTTCAACTTGAGTGCGTGCTTGCAGTTTTTCCACCATTGCTTTATTGTTCAAGTTACACATGGCTCTTAGAACATCTTTCATTTTTCGGCAGGATCTTCTAAGAATTATGATAGGTTTGCATCTTCAATTTCGAAGGTAAATTAAGTTATTTAATTGCAATTTCCCATTCACTAATTTGAAAATTGTAGTCAATTGGTTATTTGTGTTACATAGATTGGAAGATATTGGAGGATAGCTGTTTTTGTCTTGCAGTTGTATAAAATGCTTTCCTAATTTCAGTTATGAACAATAAAAGCATAACCATTTATTTTGGTCTGAGATAAACATGTGTTGGTTCCGATTAAATGTGAAATCTAGCAGAAATCGGACACCAAAATATCAGTCTTCCTCAAATGTTTTCTGTTCTTCTTCACAATACCATTACACCCTGGCACAAACTGATTACTTTTGATGTAAAACATAATTTGGATTTTTCTCTGTTGATGTACTTATTTATAAGAAAAGAAAATATGAAAAACTTTCAGTATGATGAAAGAAACATAAAAAATAACTATGGTAATTAAAATGCTGTACACTGCACAGCCACTAGATGGAGGTATTAGGCAGACAGTTTGAGGATGGTGTTTACTGGATTTAAACTGAATATAGCTGCTCAATCCATCCTGTTCTCACCACACAGCACAAAATAGAATGAATGCAGAATTTCTTATTTCGTTTATTTTTTCACATAGTTTTCCGTATTCCAAGTGGGAAAGAAATCTCAGTGCGCAACTAGAGTACTTGAAAGCCAACAGGAAATTACATTTACCTGCTGAGGTCTTAAAGCTTTAAAGAGACAAACCTTCAAAAACTATTAACATCACACCTTAAAATTCACATTTTGTTAAATGTTCTGTCCATACATGAAAATAATAAAGTCTAATTATTTTATATGAAATACTATATACATTTTTTTTTGAAAATGTGGATAAAACTGAAATGCACAAGACAGCAATGCAGATTGTAGCAGAACACAAACATAATTAGGTTTTACAGTTTTTGGACTCCTCAGACTCACAGTTGAGAGGCATTAACATTTTAGTAACCCTCATTCATGGGGATGAAAATCTAACAAAAATACACAAGTTCCAGTGTTTCAGTTTTTCAAAACAAGATTTTTGCATATCATTTGATATTTGCAGGCACAGTCAGCAGCAGTAATGATTCCTCATTTAAAACACCACAGGGAGGGAAAAACAACAGAATAGCAGACAATGTCTTTTTACTAATACATTTTTATAGATAATATTTTATGTAACTCAAAAGTACCTACAG
>JBCAUF010000253.1:10714636-10728499 GCA_038406115.1 Haemulon aurolineatum
TTAATATATATTGTGTTGAGGTTCAGAGTCTAGCTCTGATATCATCACTCCCCGAGGAAACACCAAGAAGCGCAGCAGGGAGTGGGGAGGGATGATACTAACTTGTAGACTGAGCCTACAGGTGGATACTGAGATGGAGGTGAGGCTCATGAAATGCTATACATTATGGACAGCAGCTGCAGAGGCACCAAGTGTCAGCATAGCTTTCATGTGAGCGCTGTGGCGACAAGCATGGCAGCAAGAGTGAGCAGTTGACATAGTTGGCTTAAAGGAATAGTGTGACATTTTGGGAAATTTGCGTATTTGCGTTCTTACAAGAGTTCGATGAGGAAACTGATTGGCTCTATCCATAGGTGACAGAATCCAACTCCCAGCAAAATATATTAACACATTATATCTTCTTTGTTTAATTCATTCAAAAACTGTGTTTAAACATTTGTTATTGTCGAGTAGAGATTCCACAAAGTTACTCTGGCACATATCCCCAATACAACATCTTAGACTTTGTTTTTTGTGTGGATTAAACAAACAAGGTATAATGTGTCAATAATGTGACCTTTAGACACTGACAGAGTGTCAGTCTTCTCATTTAACTTACAGCAAGAAAGTGAGAAGCTAAGACATATTTCCCAAAATGTGGAATTATTCATTTAAGTGCATCCTCCATGACTGAAGGAGTGCACCGGATGTATAACCTGGTGCACAGGCTAAGCGCTGCATTTATTACAAATGCAGGATATTTTTCAGATTTTTTACCCTTAACTCTTCGGGAAGTGGTTCTTCTTGTACTGCCTTCTATAAAGGCAAACACACATTTAAATCAGACATTACTTCTGAATTATTCTTTCCCAGCCACTGAGATATGCAAATTGATAAAACTCACCTTTGATCACTTTGGTGAGTCTTTCAGGGTCAAAATTGGGGTTCCCTTCAATGTTGGTAAATTCTGAGATATCAGTTGCTGAAGAAACAAGAAAACACCCTTATAGTGAAACTGAAATATTTTGTATGGATGCACATTGTATTGTAGCCTTTTTTTTAATGTGTTAAAAGAGCTACTTTTTGATGGAGTATGTGTTTTTAAGGTATGTGTATTAATGACAGGAATGGAATTACTTACTTACTACAAATTACTTGATTTAAACTCATTTTATTTCAAGTTTATAAGTGGGAAATATTTGCCTAAAAATCCATCATGCTTACCACTGAGTGGCTAAAGTGAGCAACAGTTTGGAAATAATTGATCATTGCAGTCACACAAGCTATAATGGACAATAAACACCAATGCTTAAAATGATTAAAATTATCCATAAGTTTCTTTGTTTAGATTTTAATTAGTTTCACTGACCTTCAACGTTGATGTTGGTGGTGCCAGTGCTGACTGAATACTGAGGACCTTTAAATGACAGAATTCATAAGTCCTTATGATGATAAATAATGTAAAGCTAATGATGCATTGATTCAAGTAAAAAATATTTACCTGAGACAACCCTGGTGACTTTGGTGATGGAGGGTGGCGCCTCAATGACCCTGGTGACCTTGGTGATGGAGGGTTGACCGTCAATGACCCTGGTAACCTTAGTAATGGTGGGTGGAGCCTCAATAACCCTGGTGACCTTAGTGACCACGGGGTCCCCCTGGATAACCCTTGTCACCTTGGTTACATCAGGAACTATAAAAGCATAAAAGGCGTGTTTCACAACACTGAAGTTTCAGGCAGCACAGCATTGCCCCTCGACACAGAGAATTTTCCATTTGAATGCAGGTCACATAGCAAATGGACCTTGCTCTGGATCAGAAAGGTTGCTTTGACAAAAATGTGATTCATAATAAAGGATTTCTGCCATATGCTTTTTAAATAATATTTAGGCACAGGTCATCTCTACCAGCTACGACAGTGGTTTGGTATTGTTTTCACCTTGTGAGTTTATGTGTCATCGTGGCAAGATGTGGTCCTGGAGACACCTATTGCAGTGGTAACTACAGAAGCAGTTTTGAGTAGGCCTACTTAACCTAGTAGTAGGCAAGTAATAATAAATATTGTGTGTCTGTGGATAGATTCTGTCAATGCAATATCGGCACACCCTTGCAAAAAGCAGTCACGAAACTTAACGAGTATAGTTGAGATCAAAATGAAGGCCAAGTTTGATGATGGGTGTGGTTTCACCCATGAGTACTGAGAATCATGGGTCCAACATCAACATGTTGTCATGGCTAGTTGGATGTCCATTACAAGATGGTCTCTGGTTTATATATGAAATTATATAACACATTTTGATCAGTGTTTGCTGCTGACTGGTACAAGAAGTAGCCAGCAGCAGAGAATACATTTTCTTCTCTTTTCTCTGATTAAGGCTGTCATAACCTGTATGTGTGTGTGGAATTATCTGGATTGACAAAAAGTGTCAGTGGTTGATCAGTACATGTCTCAACTCAACAGACACTAGCTTTCCTATCCACGTTTTGTTGGTGTTGTTGTTGTTGTTGTTTGTTTTGTTTTGTTTTCTTCTAACTGTTTTATTATCCAAATAAATATAATCTGTCAGAATTTTCAGATTATGAATCACATGATGATGATACTTTGTAATCATCATTACTGTACCTTCCTGGACGACACGAGTGATGATCCTCTCTAATAACAACAGGAGATATAAAGCCATTAATTACAGAAGAAGAATTCCTGTAAAGATACTTATAATTACTGTATGTTAATAATACAAATAATAAAATAATAATATAATAATATTGTTACTTACTCATAAATGTAAGGGGAATTTCCTGATATCTGAATCCTGAAATGTACTATAAAAAAAGGTAAAAACTTGTTAAAACAGATACACATTCGCCAAATGGTGTGCAATATAAACATTGTTGCATTTTTAGTGTGCATGCTGCAAAACAAATCCTATATTTAATTGACTGGTGGAAAATAAACCAGCTGCTTTTCTCAGTCAGACCCAACACACCATGACGCCCTTACTCCAAACCACCAGTTTAATATTTTGCAAAGGTGGTTTCAAGCAAGATCTTGTCTTGCACTTTGTGTTGAGTTACATAAATTACATTTTGGCAGGCATAGAAGGAATGATAAAAAAAAAAATCGACCCACCCCCCCAGAAAAAAAACCCCAAAGCACCTGCACACAGAAAACTACACCCTACCCCATAAACCTTGCAGCTTTAATAATGAGAGGTCAGTTTTTTTATATGACACCTTAATTTGCATGTACGTGACAAGCCTCTTCAATAACATGAGGAGATCCTGGCTTCCAACAGGGATATCTGGAAGAAAGAGCAGGGCGTTAACTGCAGTCAGGCCTTTACAACAGTTATAAATTGTAGACAGACAACCCCTGACAGCTTTACAAAAGGAAGGAATATTAACAAGTTGACTAGGTTTGTACCTCCAGGATACAAAACTTGATTGACGAAGTGAACGACTCCATTTGTGGCCATGATATCAGATTCAGGGACTTGGACTGAATTCACTTGCACACTGTTGTTTGCCTGAGGGAGACAGTTAAAACAATTACAGACAAGAAAACCGCAAAACTATGGGCTTGAATGGACCTGTATTTTAAAATATGAGGAATGAGCTCTGTTCTATAGTAAATATTGTTATTAGCTTGCTGAGGTCACTGAGTTTCAAAACTGATAATGAAATTCTATCAGATAATAAAGAATGATGGTACCATAATTTTACCAAAATATCAAAATATAGCTCTATAACTTATTATTCAAAGATAACAAACTATGTAAGGTTTGAACTGTTCCAGGTATAAAGTTTATTGACTTAAGATGTTCCTGTACTAAATACTTACAAGCATTACTTTGAGGTTGCTGCTTTGGAGAGACTTGAGAAGGTTTGTCACCCCAGTCTCCAAACCACCACCAATGAAGATACCATTGCTGATGTGATACAGAAGGATGGTTCTGAGAGCATTTATATCACCTGAATTAAAGAACATCACACACATAAATCATTCATTTATTTTGGGTAATTATCAACTGACAACATAAGGGCTTGGTTCACATTAAAAGATAAAAGGAGTGTGAGAGACATACTCTTCAACAAGGCCAAATCGCTGCTGCTCAAACCAGCAAAAGCCTTATCGCTTGGGGCAAACAAAGTGAACTCTCCGTCCTGTTTCAGCAGGTCAGTCAAGTCAGCAGCTTCCATCAGAGACAAAAAGATCCTGCAGCACAGAGGAAAAAAACAGCAGCTTGGCTGTTAAAGAAACCACTGAGGACGAATGCATTGCAACAGCAGCACTTTCTCATTCCCATATGTGCCATGTGGATTTAATGGAAACATACAGAAAGATGTGGCTGGAGTATTATGCTGTGTTTTAATACCGCAGTCCGTTTTCACTAACATCGCTTTGAACTTACTTGAACCCTCCATTTTCTGTCAGGATCTCAAACATAGATTTTTCGGCTGGTTTCAATAGAGTCTTCATGAGATGAAGGGCCCCATTGCTTCCCTCTTTACTGCCTCTTATCAGACAGGAATTCTCAATGCACACAGCCTGCAGAAATAATCCACAAGTTAAAGGCAAGGTGATTAATGTTATGTCTCAAAGATATAAGGACTGATGGTCAAATGATTGGGGCAAAGTGCTATAGTTTAGTGGCACCCAGCCAGAATTTTTGGGCACAACTTCAAAGAAGTGGACACACTGTGCGATAGATGAAGACCCGCAGAAATTTTCCTCCAATGGTCTCCAGCCGCTGGCCATTGTACAACTGTCCCAGGATGATCTTGTTCTTCACAATGTGGCTCTCCAGGATAATCCTGAGCAACCTCTGATCCATGGACATCACTTCATCTGTAGAGGAAAGAAATTGTTTTATGCTTCTCATTAAAAATTAAACACACTGGCAACATTGTACATTTGCTTCTAATGTAAAGAGCTTCAGCAACAAAAATCATTAACTTATTATTTTGGCCATAGTATCGAGAGAGTCAGCAGCCATGATATTTACTGTGATCAAAGACAAATCTGCTGTCAGTGACTTGATTTACTGCACAGTTCTGTTGGTGGACCATGTACAGTAACCAGATTACTGTAAATTTATAGTTTTAATGTGAGGTTCCTGTTAAATCCAGCTGTTGCTGCTTCGTGCATTCCTTACACCCATTTAAAACTCTATGTCTATAGAGATAAAAGTACTCTGCTTTGATTAATTACACATTCTTGTTACAAAAACAAAACATCTCTACTCCCTTTGAGTGAAGTCCGGGAAAGTTGTTTAGGGGAGTGCGAATTTGGTTGTACATGGCATAAAGTGTCTTAATAAATTCGTAATTTTCCTGAAGCTCCATATTTGTACATATCTATTCACTTATGAGTCAGACTGTGAGGGGAAATAGAAAATATTCCCCTTTATTCCAGACTGTGACTAACTGTGGAGCAGCCAGGGTTCATATCTGGCCAACCGCTGAGAGGAAAACAGAGGGAAGTGTATTATGTAATGATCAGTATGAGACTCACCACTGAAGGCAACGTTGAGGGGAGCGAGCAAAGTGTACTCAGCCTCTGGTCTCATGGCAGCAGAAAGGCCCAACTCGGACACCATGTCAGCAAATGTTGACTGGGAACTTCCCACCAGCTCCATCACCTGCTTAGCTAAAAAGGCACAGGAAATACCAAATCCATTGAAAAATAGAAACGCCAAACACGTGGCACAGCATGTATGTATGTATGTATGTGTGTAAGTATGTTGTTTACCAGGTATGCTTTAACAAGAGAAAGAGGAGATGGGATTCTAACCTGAGTCTGGCATGAGCACTTTGTCAATGAAATGGATGACACCATTGGTGGTGACAACATCCTTCTTGCGCACCATCTTGACCCCATTGACTGTTAAACTTTCGCCATCACAGCCGATCTCAATGTTGTTGCCCTCCAAAGTCTCATAAGAGCTGCCAGCCATGATGGCCTCAGAGCACTGGACTGAGTCCAGAAGGTGGAAATTAAGAAGAGCTGAAAAAGTAAGACAAAGTTTAAAATCAGTTGTGGTGTATTAAGTAGATCTCAGGCAGCTGTGGCTCAGCACCAGCCACCACCTTCCACGCCAGCCCTGTCGCCGTCAGTGTTTTGTCTGTTAAGGTAGAAAAGTGCCATATAAATTCAGTCCATTTACCATGTTTATTTGAATACAGAGTAGGTCAGTTGACTGCATGGGCTGTTTTATGTTCCTTCTCATGTTACACTGCAGCTGAGGATATAACGCTCTGGGAACCTGATGACCCCTTGGGTCCTTTGGGTCCTTCAGTGAGAAAACTTGTGATTTCTTTACAGTTTTGTTTAACTTTGTGTGTGAACAGTCTCACATCATAGGTCAAGCCGTGGGCCAATAAAAAGTTTTGGATTGTTGCCAATTTGACCAGCTTGCTCAACAAAGCAGCTGTTTCCTGCCTCTCTGTACTGATGCAAAACAAGCTACAGGAATGTTGAAAAAGGTTTAAATTCTGCACTATTTCTTGGTTTCTCATTCATTTCTACTTGAAGATGATTTCTACTTGACTATACTTGACACGATATTTGAAACACTAACTTGGTCCAGTTCTTTTCTCCTTGAGATAAATATAAATAGCTGCAGCATATTAGTCCTGACCTATTCACAACAAACAAAGGTCTGTAAAACATTTTCAAAGTGTCATATGATGTGTTGCATTGTTTAACTTTCCACCCACAATTTCTTGCATGGCTTGAAACTAGAGACTTATTTTCATTACTCTTCGACACAACTTTTTTATGCACCGCTTGCCAAATGTGCGTAAGTTCCAGATCCACTGTGGCTTCATCTGTTTCGAATTGGAAGACGCTGAACATGTAAAAAAAAAATCACTTTATGAGTGACTTAGTCTAGCATACATGCCACTGGGGAACTGCTGCATTTCTTTTCCTGTACCTACATCATGAAATATGAATATGGTTCTAATTTGTTACAGCCAAAATAAATCCCCAGTCTCTGCTGGAATGTTTTAAATGCTCTTGAGTGATCTGGAGTGACCTTGGGCATTAAGGACCTCTAAGAACGAAACTCTGGATTACCTTTGATGGCCTCCTTGTCACTCTGAATCCTCTCCAAAACATCGATGCCAAGACTCTCAAAGGCTTCGTTGGTGGGGGCAAAGAGAGTGTAATGTCCTGGCTGACCCAGCCTATCCAACAGTCCAGCATTTTGAGCCACTTCCTAGATGGTGATTTCACCGGCAGGATTATGCTTAGTGAACTTAAATACACTGTAGAGTACTGTAGAAACAACTGCATGAGGAAAACATAACAACCTAATCATCCGAGAAAAGAATTTAAAATCACAAATGCAAACTCTGTGATTGTTTTTCAGTTCCCTCTGAATCCCTGCTCATGTTAGTTTCAGCCTGTGATCTTTGTTCAGTTTTACTGTTTTTTCTTTTCTTTTACTGATCCACTATCAAAATGTTTTCTCTA
Organism: Haemulon aurolineatum; assembly: GCA_038406115.1. Classification (NCBI taxonomy): domain Eukaryota; kingdom Metazoa; phylum Chordata; class Actinopteri; order Lutjaniformes; family Haemulidae; genus Haemulon; species Haemulon aurolineatum. The sequence goes on from JBCAUF010000253.1 coordinate 10,722,096, forward strand.
AAAAAAAGAAAAAAAAGTATTGCTGTAAAATATTCCCAGGTAAACCAACCCAATGTGACCCACCTTTGCAGCAGTATTTGCAGTTACTTCAGAATCGTCCTTGAGGTATGTACATTACTTAATTTATCCTTGTATGGGTTTACTCACACTCAGAGTTGTCAGATCATCGTCAATCTCGATGACATCCTGGATTGTGCTTCCAACAGCACTGATAACACGGTCGATGACATGAACAACTCCATTGGTAGCAACCTGGTTGCCATAGATAATCCTGGCACAGTTCACAGTCACCACCTGCACATTGAACATAATTCAATTCAACAATTCAATTCAATGTTATACCACAGAAATGTGTTTTTAGGAACTGCTTTGACAATACTGCATGATAATACTCACCCCATTGGAGTAATGGTTTATCTGGAGACCAAGGTCATTGTACATGGACGTGACTGTCATTCCATTCTTTAAATCTTTAGTTAAGAGGCGTTTGTTGGCCATGTGATAATGCAGGGCATTGTACAATTCAATGTTCACGTTGCTTTCCAGGGCACTTCTCACTGTCTGTCAGGTAAAGAAAATAAAATGTTAATACCTTGCAGACAGAGAGTCTCCACTGTTTTGTGTTTTGTTCTTGACTCACTGGATCCAAAAGCTCCCAGGCATCGTTGCTGGGGGCAAAGAAGGTGAAGGAACCAGATCCCTCAATCTCAGGCCTCAGCTTCGACATGTCAGCATAATTTTGGGTTGAGGTGGCCTTCACCAAACCCAAGGTACCATACACATGGTCAATTGGAGCCACTAAGAAAGAAATTTAAAACAAGCACTATTAGCCAGCCTGACATTCTGAAAATAGAAACAAGAAATCATTTAGAAAAAAACATTTGGGGCCTGAAAAGAAACTCTACATGTGTCAACAATATGCTATGGTACCCTCTTCAACTGTGTTTGGTCTGATTTCAAAAATAGCACACAGCTGCTTCACAGTTGGAGGATATGGCCTCATCTAACCTTTATACAATGTCTACACTGTAGCACTTAAAACACGGTACCTGCAGGGCAACCACGCATGCCCTCCATCTTCATGTAACCTGGGCAGCATTCATAAAGGACAGTCCTGTAGGCAAAACACACACTCAAATTAAGTAGCATATCCTGTGATATACTTTGCAAGCATCTTTCAACATAGCTGTGCAAGAGATTTGTATTATTTCTGGCTGCCATGTTTGTAGCTGATTCATCATTTGGCTTTGGTCTTGCATATTCAGTGTTTCCAGATGTTACTCATTATCTCTTTCATTACCCCAAAAGACCATGTGATCCCACAGCTTAGGCCAAAACCTCCTGGAAAGAGTGCCTCAGGGATTATGCTACCATTACAGTAGTAGATTTATATTACCTAGACCTCCTCTTTGAAGCTAAACAATTAGTTCAGACTACTACTTGGCGTTTGGTTAACCTCAGAAACATTAAGATCTTGGCCTTGAAAATGTGATGTGTAATTAAAACCGAGTTTTAGGACATTTTGGTTGACGCGAGGAACATTTAAAGGGTTTGATGGTCTGTACGGAAACCTTTGAGCTAATCTGAAAACCAACATTATTCAGTTGTCACTAGAGTTTTTAGAGCTGTTTTTGTGTCTCTCCTCCATTTAGTTTAAGCAGTGCAAGACACCGTAGCCTGAGGAGAACAGTAAAATTCGAAATGCAGCTGCTACAAACACGACTATACCCCTTACGTCAGCAGGTTTTAGCATGTTGGAACTATAGCATTGTTTCCAGCTCTCACAAGACCAGACATTTGGAGATGTACATTTTACCTCAAATGACCAAAAAGTATGCAACAATAAAAAGACCCACAAGATATAAAGAAAACCACACATGTACCTATTAGGAGTAAACAATACCACATGCGTCCAGAGTTGGCTGGAGTCCCCTTAATGTAGACTGCCCAGTTTTTAATGTTGAAACTTTAAAAGGGAATCTGCTTCTTCACCCATTTCCATCTCAACATGATTAGAATAATAATGGGAACATTATCGAGTCTTTTACAAAGTGATCACTGAGTAACATTATATTTTGTTGAGAATGGGTGTTAAGTGGATCAACCTGGAAAATAGTGATTTTGTTGGCATGAAATATATAACTAAATTGAATTAAATGGTAACTAAAGATGATACACATACAGCCATGTGTACTACACAAGAACAACCTTATGTGGACAACTAGCAATCACGAGCAATTAATGACTAAACATTGAGACTTTGGGTTGAAAGAGACAACCTCAGGCAGAGACATGTTTTCTCTACCGCTGGGGTTGCATTTGTCCCCTGTTGATGTCTCAGACAGAATGCAGACTAAGGCTTCTGGGCCATGGCTAACTGCACCTCTTCAACAGCTGTATTTGAATCAAAGTTGAATGGAGTTGAGAGGGACTGGGATGAGATCACACAAGCCCCAATGGGGCAGAGTCAGCAAAACCCTCGCTACATTGCACTCCCACACAGAGGGATTGTGTCTGGCCATGGCGTTGGAAACTTTTAACTTGTCAGCATCTCTATAAAAGACCCTTTCCACTAAGATTCATGATAACTTTGTCAAACATTATATAAGCTGTGTGTGTCTTTATTCCAATTCAACCGATCAGTAATGGGCAGTTTGGTTGTACAAAACTTTCTTGGAGACAGAGTCGCTCTGGAAACGGAAATATTCTCAATTGTTGAATTAACCTCAGTGGGTGAAGAAAAACACAAAATGCCTGAATCTAATGTAAAAAGTATAATTTGGGCCATGTTAGATCATCTTGGTCAAAGACTTTGCCTGAATTATTTTATGTGTTCGAGATGGGTTAGGGTTAGATGGAGTTCTGCTGACTGAAACAATTATACCACGAACTGAAATGAAATACAGAAAATGTTTTGTTATTATGCTTGTGAACTGCTGGGAAACATCTCAGGAGCCTGTGGAAGACATGTTGGGAGGAATAATAGGAGGTGTTACAGGATTGGTTAGTGAATATGATCTGTGTCACGATAATAGTAGAGTAATAGAGTCAATTCTGTATGTGCAGACTTCTCCTCAGTTAAATTTAAGGACGCATGTTCACATGACAAATCACTTTATTTTAAATCAATCCACTAATTGAAGTAAACTCCAATGCAGCTATGAGTTGTGGAATCCACAATACTAGTTACAAGTTGTACTTTCAGTTCCCTTGCGCATTTTGTAGTAGGTGCAAAAGACTAAATCTGTTTATTTTTTGAATTGAACTTTGGCCCAGCTATCTTTTGATTGATTCCATAGTCCCATGTCAGACTCCCATTGAAATAGATAAAATTCTTTGGCTGTCCCAAGCATCATCATTTGCCAAATTCAGTGAGCGGTGTGCATTCAACTCGAAGAGCTAAGCCTATTAAGAGAGCTGAGCATGAGGCATAAAGCAATCACAGAGGGCAAGCTGAAAATGTGTGTGCGTGAGAGAGAGGGGGAGAGAGGCTGTAAAATAGGCATGGCTTCGATCCATGTTTTAACATAAAAGTGCTGAGAGGGCTGGAACAATGAGAGAAAAGGGGGTTGTCTAAAATGATTGAGCTGAATGCTTTTCCATTCATGAGTATAGTCAACATTTTGCAGCCACATCATATCCTGGAATCAGTGGTTCACCACTGTGGCATCCAACGACGGCAGGCTCCTAAAGTTCTGAAAACCCTAACTTTCAGTTTATGGGATTGAATAGGACAGTCTTCAACACAAAGGATATAGGGCTGTGTCCATAAATGTGTTTTTCATGTTAAGGAGTAGTTTGATTCAAAGTAAGATAACAGATGTCTGTCTCTATGGAAACATTAAAGTTTCCATGAAAATCCTTTTAAAAGAAGTAATAGAAGAAGAAGAAGAACAAGCAGAAACTAAAGAGAAGTCCTAGGTTTTCTCAGTTTAAACTTTTAAGTAATTGCTTGAAATGTTCATCTTTAAAGAGGAGAAACAACTTGTCCTGTTGAAAACATGAAACAACACTTACGCTTTCTTTCCACAGATGGCCCCTTGATACCAATTACGACAAGTGCTAAAGTACTTCTTCTTGGTACCCATGACTTGCTGGAGCGCACAGACATTGGGTCTGAGGAGAATTGAGGGTGAAAAAGGGATGTAGCATTAATCACCAGGCGAAAAGCATGAGTAAGAAATATGGTAACTCTGAAATAACACATATTCAAATTATTATAACAAACACCCCTTTTGAGTAAGACAAGAATGTCAAAGCATGAATAATATTTTGGCAACTATCCCTGCTGCTGCTGAAACCAAACAGTCAAACATGAATAATAACATCCATGCCTGATGGATATGAAATTGGTTTGTCAGACTTGAGTAACAACTGTTATTCAAAAATGACATATGCCATGAATGGACTACTGGTATTTGTGGAACAATTGTGATTGCATTACAGTATAGCAGATTTAATAAGAAGAGAAAAGAAAAAATAATAAGTACTAATGCTTGTCATGTTAATGTCATGCTGAAGGCTCAATACTATTGCATGCAAAATTAAAAATTGAATAACATGATGTCACAAGGGTGCCAATCCAAAATAATCATAATGAAAAATACTGAAGAACTTACCCTTCTTTTCTTGCCCTGATGCGACTGTGGGCAACTATTTTGTCATAAGCTGAAGAGTCAGCCTTGTCAAATGTAGAGAGCACAAAGAGTGCAAAGGCAGCAAAAAGGAGCTTCATCCTTGATTTCTCAGCTAGCCCTTCCAGACCCAGAGTGACGGGAGAAGACTTGCAGTGGGAGTTTATATACCACAAGTCTCAACCTCCACTCGAGGAGGATGGCAACATTTTCATGCATGCATGGACCACCCAGAACTCTAAAAAACACATCTTACTACACAAATATAAGATTTTTTCAGGTTTGTTTTTTAATCAATTGTATTTTTGATGATGATTAATTATATCTATTACTTTCTTTTATATATTAAATAATTTACAGAGGGACAGTTTTAACAAGTGGGACCACCAAATACACAAAATGTTTTGTTTGTATGCCATTCTTTTTTGTGCAGGTTTAAAGGTGCACACAGTTTTGATGTGTCTCTCACAAAACAATTTGTTACGTAAATTCTAGACTTGTTTATGTCACATGTTTAAAGAAAATTTAAAAATCACATCACAACGCTTTAAAAAAGTAAAGATTTTAAGCCTCAGTATTAGCTGCTTATATAAATATACTTCACAGAGCATTGTCCACACAGAGCCCTGAAGCTTTTGGCCACATTAAAAGACATACAGTGCACAAGAAGCAGATGGGATAGAGAATCCAGCTGTACCTTTTCTATAAAAGTGTCGTTTATTTGGATCACTAACAAAGAAACATTGCATAATCTCTGCTCTGAAGAAATGCCAGGGCCTGATTGTATGAATCTTTCAGAATGTAGTTTGCTCCACCTAGTGGTGGGAGGGATCATAGGCGATGAGTCTCACATAATCACAATTTTAAATTTCACCCTTTCTTATTCTTTCACATGGTAATTTTTACATTGGAGAGGGAACCGATACTGAGGAGAACCAAGAGACCAAGTACCAGAGAGCTCAACCAAAACACCCAGACTTTCGATACGAAGTCTTTTGGAAGTCAAGGTGTTTTTTCAGTTCTAAATGTTGAAACATGCCCTAACCAAATTGTCCAATTATGTTCATATTAGAGTCACACCAGCCTTTTAAAAAACAGAAAATATGATCTGTATCTCAAACTTTTAAACTGATTGGCAAGGCAACACAAAAACTAACAGGGCACAGACGTTGGTACTTTCATGTTCGCAATAGTGTTTTGGCAACAACTACAGACACAACAAAATAATTGTGATGATCTGTGAAATGGCTCCGTTGTTAAAATCACAATCAGCTGCAACTCATGTACTGCAAGACCACAAAAGTCAAACATATCAAAGTAGCACCTTCTTGGGTTTTTTCCGGTGAAAAATTATACTTTTTAATATTACTGCTCTTTACTAATAAGCAAAATGACCCATGGCATTGGTTGATAACATTAAGTGACTGCAGTTCTAAAAGTGTAGCTGTTAAGCTATACCAGTGGGTATTGTTACTCACAGCATACCCAAGTGGCATCACTTACTCCATTCATTCTGCCACATGCTGTTCAATCTCCTGGCTAGCCAGATGTTCCAAATGTGAACAGGAAAGTAACGTCCCCCTGGCCAGCTTAGTCAATGGATTGTAAAGGGAAAAATGGGAAAAAACATACCCCAGGCTCCAATACTACAGAACAGTTTTGAGACTGAAAGGTAAATCAGTTAGAAAGATTAGAAAATGAACAATTCAGCAAACCATGTGTCGATTAAAAAGATGACATTATCAAGGTAGCAAGTCTCTTGTGAACGTG
>JBCAUF010000253.1:10748533-10771351 GCA_038406115.1 Haemulon aurolineatum
CAGGAAGAACAGTATCTTAGAGAAACTTCTGGTGCTCTTCTATCGCTGCACAGTAGAAAGCATCCTGACCTACTGTCTGCGCATGGTTCTACAGCTGCACAGTAGCACAGAGGAAATGAGCGGAGGGTCATAAGTGCTGCCCAGCTACACAGCGTCCGTTGCCTCAGGAACGCTGCGAGGATCCTTCAAGTACTCCTCACACCCCAGACATGGCCTATTTAAACTTCAGATCCATAAAGTCAAGGACAAACAGACTAAGAAACTGTTTTTACCCATCAGCCGTTACACTACTAAATGCTGCTACATAGATAACCTACCATGTGCAATAAATCATCACTGTGTGAAATACAATCCCACGTGCATTACAACACGTGCAATATTTTTGATGAATGTATGACTGGACGACTGTATGACTGTATGATTGCTGTTAGTTTAGGTTTTTCTCATTCTTTTCTACCCTTTATTTTACTTTGCACTGCAAAGATGGCACCTAAATTTCATTGTTCAATGTCACATTGTTACAATGGCAATAATGATTTCTGATTCTGAGATAATTTATACTTTACTACTATAAATGATTGACATGTATCATGATCAAAAGCCCATTGATCATTATGATGATGTGCAATAGACTTTACATGAAAAGAACATCTATATATGTTTGCATTTCTGAATTTGAATTCCATCACCACCAAACAACCAAATAGTTTTTTGAGATTTGAAATTGGAAGACAGGTTAAATGCCAAAACACAAGCAACACTCTCCATTTTATTCAGTTGTTTTACTCTTGCATTATAAAGATAAACCACAAAATTCTGAGGTCAAGCGCTGCTATAAGTGGAGGTCAGCATACCGGTAATATGGCCTTGGAGAGCCTTAACATAACCTTACATTTTGTCCACACACACAGATTAATACACATACACAGACTTGTGCCCCCATTCGTAGAATGTGTTTTTTATCCTGATTCGATCGTCCTTGGATTCCATCTATTTTTGTCTGGTTTGTTTTTTGCAAAGCACAACGATGAACCCATTTGTTAAAAGCGTGCTGTAAATACACCTCACTTGACTTCTTTTGTAAGCAGTGTGATTGCCGTGGCCATACGTTATAGTCTTAAAACATGGGTCCGCACACACCTGGGGAATTTAGGAGCACAAATAAAGAATGTGATTAAACTTGACTGGTTCTGCTGCCTTTTTAGTTCTGTGGTATCCCAAGAGTAACATAAGCGGTGGAAGATGGATTTGGCTGCCGCTTGGCTGTTCATTGTGTGTCCATGGATTACACAATTTACTTTTGTAGGGAAGAGCTTCAGAGTAGCTGGTGCCACCATTCCAGCTTCGAGCATCAGAGGAATTGCCCCTGACAGAGACGTAATGAACCAAAATAGCCTTAATGAGATCAGTGAGGCCGGGGTAGTATTGTCTCTAGAGAGTAACCACCAACAGAAATAGTCTTGATAAGTCCAGGCAATTGTTAGAACGAAGTCACTTTAGCAACACTGGGACAAACAGAGGGGTGAAGCCGAGGCAGGCAATTATCAAGAGCATTTCTGGCGAGAGAGGGACACTGCTGTCACAATGTGCAGATAGATAGAGCAAACAGTGATAATATTAACAATGTCAAGATTGATTTTGTGTAGCTCTGCATTATAGAGGAAAATAATTGGAATTGATTGATTCAAAATTGTATTTACTTTATTATCTATTGGTTTATTTCACACAGACAGTCCACATTAGAGCTTTTTTTCCAGCCACGGTTCCATAGTATCATTGCAACTCTGAAATAGTTCAAAATAGGCTACTGACACAAGCAAAGCAATATGGCAATAGTTCATATTAACAGAGTTCAAATCTGCAGCCAAAGTTTTGTTGTCTGCAGATTTGAACACACAGATGGTTCATCTCGTGGCACCATATTATCCATGTATCAGGTTGACTCGATGATGTCACCTCTCAGAGCTCAAGGCACCTTACATGATGTTTATCTCTGTTAGCCCAGTTACAACAACAACAGCGGTGTCACTGACAGCAGGGAATGCGAGCCTCCCAGTGTTTGGCCTGTCAGTGTGTGTGTGTGGTGATGACAAGGCAGGACATTCAGCTGAGATGAAATTGAAAGTTAGCCCTGCTGTAGACGACAGGCAAAACAGGATTATTTTATTTATTTATTCTTTTTAGATTGTGGATAGATTTAATGAGAATATGTTTTTATTGTTTTCTTCTAGGCAGTTGGTATCTTTGGATGCTGCTGGTGAGGGCATATTTAGCTCTCAGCAGAGTCTTCACAAAACAAAACAAACTGAATTTCTGGGTGATAACAGCCACAAAGAACAGATGAGCTCCTGAACAAACAGCTTTCAAAATGTTGTTGTCAGCGTTCACGAGAGAGAGAAGTTTCAATGAATGAACAACCTAAAATCACCTTTTGGCATTCTAGTAAACATTCAGAAATGACATACAGTAAGTGGTACATTCAAAAGTGAGCTGAACTGCAGTATTTCAGCTATACTCTAACCCACTTGCACAATAAATCACCTGTACATCAGGAGTGCGATTGGAATCCGCGCTTCCTTTATGGACTGACAGTTCTATCTTTTAAGAAGGATTGGTCATTTACAATAAATTTGATTTAAATGTGATATGACAGAATATCATCAAACTTCCCCTCGCCTCAAAAATAAGCCTGAAGGTTTGGGTATGATCCAATTCCCACTCTGCCATCGCTGCTGTCAGAAAGTTCTATTCATCTTCTTTTTCATTTTCTCTTGTAACTAGGAGCTGTCAAGGCCTGGGGGCTTTGCCTTGCCGTTTGCTTGGCTATATTTATAATTGGACCCTGTCAACAGTGTCCAGTGCAACTCAGCTGCACAGTTTGTTATGGCAGCTACTGTGTACTGATTTCAACACATGCCAGCTGTGAGGCAGTTTGTATGTCATTAATGCACAACTATAGGCAGGTGCAGACACAATGGCTGCACACACAACCTTGTGGATGGAATGAAAATCATCTAAAAGGGATCAGAGGGGGACTGAGTACAGCTGAAGTCAAATTCTTCCTGGCAATATAAGGCTCTGGGGATGCTACACATTGACAGGGGAGCAAAGGCATGTGTGTACATCTAATATATACAAAGGCTGTGGGGTGAATCAAACATAGGCGGCAGAGCAGCTGTGCCTGCAGTTATGTTCGATGAATACCACAGTCTAACAGAGAAATCAAATTTTTTCCTATTTACTGTCAGTTTAAATTTATGTGATAACAATACAAATACCATAGTAGCCTGGGTAAAATAAGATTTTGGACGGCCCCATCTCTCATCAGCATTCTCAGATTCAAATATCTCAATCTGTCCTAAAAACACCTGTGACTCTCATCTGGCACGCACTGTGGCAAAATCAGACCTACTTCTCGTGTAATTGAGTCATTTTGACCTGCCTCGCTGTGCTGCTCGATAGCCGTGTGGGTGATCAACACTGGTTCTCCAGACAAGTGGTGCAGAGAGAGGCCGGATCATGACTGGGCTTGTCAGGAGTCAGAGGAGAATGCTCTGCTGGAGGAGGCGTCTGACACATGGAGGACCTGTGTGATGAGAGAGCAGCACAGCGGGAAATAATAGGACAATGTCACCGGGCAACTCCAATAAACAGAACTTTTGACTCGTGCTTTATGAGTGAGTGGTGGGCGGTATTTTGCAGGGGCGAAAAGCTGCATTGTGGCCACATGGGTTGCTGGCTCCATTGCATGACAGTGGACACAGTCAAATTGCTGCAGTGCTTCATCTCCATCAGCCCTGGCGTGTATGACTGCAGACACACCACACCACCTCACACACTCAGGCGGCTATACATCTAGGGACTCCATTGTATGTTCTGTGCCAGACAGTGCACATCACTGTATTCTGTAGTGGCACTGCACATGCAATTCAGTCTTAAGTGAGAATTTCACGGCAGACCTGGTTTTCATTAGGAAAAAGAAGGTGGAGAATGTGCATAATATCGAGGGTAGGGGTGTGATGTCTGCTGGCAATGAAGTATGTGTATGTGTGCGTTCGTGTGTGTGTGTGTGTGCGTGTGTGTGTGTGTGTGGAACATCCTCAGCAGGGCAAACCACGAGAGGGAGACAAAGCTTTTTTCCAGTCAGATGATCAGGACTCTTTTATACAGCTGCACTTCTGATTGCTTTCCTCCATTGTGTGGACTAGTCTCGAGTGGGTGAATAACCTTGATTGCAGAACAAAGCAGATCATTTTAAAACAAACAATTAAGAGAAAGACGCGCAAACGCGCAGGCGTGTGCGATGAAGTAATTCGAACAGGATTCATGTGTCTTTCCTGATCATGCTGCAGGATGCAAATCATGTCTTGTGCCCAAACACCACGTTATTCGTCATCTTTCGCACCTTATTCAACCTGATGAGGTCCTGCCCACGCGGCATCGTTTTGTCTGCCCAGAATGACACAAGCCACGTCCATTAAAAACCTGACAAATGCATTCCTCCGGAGACGCGAGCCAATCGGCTGCGAGGAGGGCGTAACTCTCCTTACTCTGGCAAAGCAGGAGTATGAAGTTTAGGTTATCAGTGTGCCGCCGCTGTGAGAGAATGGTGCACCTTAGTGCCCACTGGTGCGCGATATCATCCAACTCTGGTTTTATATTCTTGCAACTTTAACCGCCGCACTTAGTTTGCAAAGGGGGGAGTGTGTATGCGCAAAAGTTCAACGTGTCTTCTCTGCGGTTCCACACTACAAATGGCTTGGATTATCCCCCCGCATCTGCACGGGACTGGCGCTGCTTTGATTCTGCTTGCCGTGATTCTGACAGGTGACGCGGTCGCGCAGGTTTTTGACAGCTATGGATTATCATACGCCTTGAGGTCCGAGCTGTCAGAGGACACGATATTGGTTGCCAATAATGGGATCCGCGTGCCTTTCGGGAGATCAGTCTTCATTGATCCCATCAACGATTTGGTTATCCAAGTTCAGCCCGGTGATAGATGCAGCATAACAGTCCTGGACAATGACCCCTTGTCTCAAAGGCCTGGACACCTGTCTCCGAAAAAGTTTCCGTGTGAATTTGGCCCCAACGACGTGAAGTATTCCCACTTTGGCTCCAGGAGTCCTCCGAGGGACAGAGTGAGATTACAACTCAGGTATGACACCCAGACGGATACCATTATAATACCTTTCATGATGGAGGTGGAGGTGATTTTTACACAGCTGGAAGTGCTAACCAAAAATATGCCACTCACTGTTGAGAAACTGCTCGGTACAAGTAACCCCATCGATAGAAGAATTTTAGAATTCACCTATGATAAAAGTGCCCAGCAATGCAAAATAGCCTCTCTCTCCAGTGGCAGCGTGCTGCCCAGGTATGGAAAACTTGTGGATGAGGACAGCCTGGGAACAATGGTGGACTGTGATGAATTTATTAAAATGAATATCCGTTATCAGCACACTTTTGCTTTGAAGTCCCCAAACAGAGATTACATCCCGATGCTTGTGGAGTTACACGATAAGGAAGGCAATTTGCTGAAGCAGGAATTTTTCCAAATACTGGTGAGGATCAAAGAGGGAGAGGACAACACAGCTCCCAAGCCCAGCTTTGTTGCAATGATGATGATGGAAATAGACCAGTTCGTAATGACAGCAATAACCACGGATATGCTGGCTGCAGAGGATGTTGAGTCTAATCCTGATGAATTAATTTTCAACATTACATCCACCCTGTCTTTTGAGGAGGGCTACATAGTGAGCACAGATGATAGGAATTTACCAATAACCTCGTTTTACCAAGGAGACCTCAAAGACTTGAAAATCGCCTACAAACCCCCTGCTGTGGATTCAGACACTGAGCGGATTTTCCAGATTGAGTTTGAGGTTGTGGACACAGAGGGGGCTGTGTCAGACCCTTTTGCTTTCATGATTGTTGTTAAGCCCATGAACACGTTGGCCCCTGTTGTGACTAGGAATACAGGCCAGTTACTGTATGAGGGTCAGTCCAGGCCTCTGTCCAGTTCACAGAATCTAGAAATTAGCGACGAGGACAATTTAGACAAAGTCAAAATCACTGTTATTGATGGGCTGAGACATGGAGAACTAACTGTTCTGGGCTCGAGGAGAAAATTTTTCACCCCAGGTGACCTCGACGCTGGAGTTGTCATTTATCAGCATGATGGCAGCGACACATACAGTGATAATATTATTTTCAGAATGACAGATGGCACAAATGAGGTAGAGTTTCTGTTTCCTATCACTGTTGTGCCAACCGATGACGAGCCTCCGATAATCAACGCCAACACTGGTTTGGTTTTATTCAAAAACCAAATGATGCCAATCTCCTCACTCATGCTCAGTGCCGCAGACATCGACTCAGAGGACTCTTCAATAAAATTCATAATCGAGCCTCCCTTTTCCACAATTGGGCAGGTGTTGCTGCGTCAGTCTGAGGCCCCTGAGGACCCATCAACCTGGAAGTTTAATACAGAGGACGAACTGTATGAGAAAGTAGTGACTGAATGGCTGCAGCAGGATATTACTGACGGTAAACTGTTTTACAAGCACGTTGGGCCTCACAGCACCAGCACAGTCATGGATCAGTTCGTGTTCAGAGTTCAAGACGACAACGACCCACCAAACCAATCTGGTGAGAGCTCGTTCATTATCAAAATTCTCCCCGTTGACGACCTCCCACCTGAATTGTTCCCTGGCACGACTCTGCAAATGACTGTGCACGAGTATCAGCTTACTTACTTCCGAAAGAAATTCCTCCGTTACACTGACCTGGACTCAGAGGATCGGGATCTCAAATACACAGTCATCCAGCCACCGACAGATACAGATGAGAATAACCCTGTTGTTTTGGGAGCTCTGGTATTAACTGAAAAGCCGAATACTGAAGTCACAACTTTCACTCAGGCACAAATTAACCACCATAAAATTTCTTACAAACCGCCTGATCTGGAGCTCGGAATTACCAGTCATGTTTTGCAGTTTAGGTACACTGTGGAGGATATTTCTAGAAATATTGTGGAAGGAGTCTTTACCATATTTTTGAAGCCTGTGGACAACACTCCGCCTCAGATAACCAACTCTGGATTTACTGTGCTTGAACGCGGCACACACATCATTACAAGTGCTGAGCTGGACACCTCAGACACAGACACAGACAGCAGACAGATATCCTTCACTATTACTCAGCCTCCACAGCATGGCCAGATGCAGTTTACATTCACTGACATGACAAAAGGAGACACTTTCAGCCTAGCGGATATTGGAAATGGCAGAATTTCATACGTCCATAATGGGGATGAATCCACGGTCGATTTGATACAAATAGATGTCAGCGATGGGGTCCATGTTGTCCCAATCATTATAAAGATTAGTGTGAAGCCAATTGATGATGAGACTCCAACTATCAGTCTCCCAGCCGGTACAATTGGCTCTTACATAGATGTACTGGAAAATGGAGCAACAGAAATCACAAGTAATGTCATTCAGGGAAGAGATGAGGACACGGATGACCTCCGTTTGACCTTCATTGTGGAGGACCCGCCATCATTAGGTGAAATTCTGGTGAAAGGTGTCCCGTCTGGCACATTCACCCAAGCTGATATCATTAACGGCCTTGTGGTCTATGCTCATACCAGTGGAGAGATTGGTTTGTCCACAAAAGAGGACTTTTTCAATTTAACTTTGACGGATATGTCTGACGAGTGGACTGTTGGAGGAAATAAGATCACGGGTGTCAGAGTACATGTAACTATTCTTCCCCTGGACAGCCAGGCTCCAGAGGTCTTTGTGGGGCCACAGTTCACCGTGGTTGAGGGAGAGAAGAATGTAATTCAGATTCTTCATATAAGCACTGATGATGTCGACACCCCCAGCGATGACCTTCTATGTACAATCATCGTACAGCCGACTTCAGGGTATGTGGAAAATATTTCCCCAGCCCCAGGCTCAGAGAAATCCAGGTCCGGGACAGCTATTAGTGCTTTCACCATCAAGGACATCAGACAGAATCACATTTACTATGTTCAAAGCATTCACAAAGGAGTCGAGCCAGTGGAGGACAGGTTTACGTTCAGATGCTCTGATGGCATCAATTTCTCTGAAAGGCACTTTTTCCCTATCTCCATAATCCCCTCTAATGATGAAAAGCCAGAGATTTACATGAGAGAGTTTGTAGTTATGGAGGGCATGAACATAGTCATCGACACTCCCATTCTGAATGGTGCTGATGCAGATCTCCCCTCTGATCAGCTCACATTCATTATCACCAAACCTCCCAAGCACGGATTTATTCTCAATCAGCTCACTACCGGCACCATCCCTGTCTCTAACTTCACCTTGGATCAGATCAGGGAGGCCTCCAGCATTGTGTATGAGCACGATGACTCAGAGACCACAGAGGACAGCTTTGATATTGTTCTCACAGATGGAAAGTTCAGTGTAGAGAAAACAGTAATAGTTATGATTATCCCTGTGGACGACGAGACCCCGAGGATGGCAATCAATGACGGCCTTGAAATTGAGATAGGCGACGTGAAAGTCATCAACAGCAATGTTTTAAAAGCTACTGATCTGGACTCTGAGGATAACACACTCACTTATATTATACGCTATGGGCCTGGTCAGGGTTATTTACAGAGGACAACTCCTTTTGGGATATTGCAAAATATCACAGCTGGAATGAATTTTACACAGAACGAAGTGGATCAGGGTTTGATTGTTTACATTCACAACGGGCAAGAGGGGGTTCGTGACCTCATCAAATTTGACGTGACGGATGGCATCAACCCTTTGATTGACAGATACTTCTATGTCACAGTGGGTGGCATTGACATGGTTTTCCCAGACGTCATCAGTAAAGGTGTGTCCCTGAAAGAGGGTGGCAGGGTCACTCTGACGACAGATCTGCTCAGCACCAGTGACCTCAACAGCCCAGATGAACACTTGGTTTTCACAATCACCAGAGCTCCGATGAGAGGACACCTGGAGTGCACAGACACACCTGGCGTGCCCATCTCGTCTTTCACGCAGCTCCAGCTGGCCGGCAACAAAGTCTACTACATCCACACTGCTGACGACGAAGTAAAAATGGATAGCTTTGAATTTGAAGTGACTGATGGCTACAACCCCGTGTTCCGCACTTTCCGCATTTCCATCAGCGACGTGGACAATAAAAAGCCTGTGGTGACAATACACGGCCTGGTGGTGACCGAGGGGGAGAACAAACTCATCACCCCTTTCGAGCTAACAGTGGAGGACAGAGACACCATCGACCGCCTCTTGAAGTTCACAGTCACTCAAATCCCAGTTCATGGTCGCCTGCTCTTTAACAACACCCGGCCTGTCACCTCCTTCACGAAGCAGGACCTGAATGAGAACATGATCAGCTACAAGCATGATGGCACAGAGAGTGCGGAGGACAGCTTCTCCTTCACTGTCACTGATGGCACTCACACGGATTTCTTCGTTTTCCCTGACACAGTATTTGAGACTCGAAAGCCTCAAGTGATGAAGATTGCCGTCCTCCCGGTGGATAATGGGGTACCACAGATTGTGGTGAACAAGGGTGCCCCAACGCTGCGGGTTCTTGAGACTGGCCACTTGGGGTTTGTGATCACCAGCAAGACCCTTAAAGCAGAAGACAGAGACAGCATTCAGAATTCTGTGACCTTTAGGATTACTGTCGCCCCAGATCATGGTTACCTGATCAACCTTGGCAAAGGAAATGCCACAATCACCACCTTCACACAAGGTAAGAGAGCTACATTTCAGATGGCTTTGCAGTCCTTTGACAATCTGTTAGATTTGTTATCTACCGCAGAGACTGACATTGAAGACAGCTTTTAATTCTCTTGAGCCCACTCACAAACTCATTTCACATTCACTCACACTGCTAAATGTGAAAAATGCTGAGTTCAAATATAAAGGTTTTTGTTTTCACTCAAGAGACTGCCTATTTACAGAGATGAAGTATGCCAGTGCCTCAGGCTGACCGGATCTCACTGGAGGAGTGCATTTTTCAAATAGTGCCTAATGTCTTTCACTTTGGGAGAGAACTGGTGTGATTTGTGCATTAGCAGAGCCATAATTTCTAACATAAAGACAAGGGGGATTACAGGCGTGATAGATGATGTTAACCGTTAACATGCAAACATTTTGACCATTTGAACATTTGAACATTCAGTGTTCTGGCCCTAAGCAGACTGCTGGCTTTGCAAACATGAGTACAGAGGTTGTCTTTCAAGGAGACCAGAGAGGTGTCTTGGTAAATGCCACGTGTCAGGGCAGTAGCATCAGTGTACAGTCAATATCCGTGTATTCCCAGCTTTTATTTACTGAGTCACTGTGAGATGCTTTCCTCAAGAGACCTGTTCAATATTTCAAGAGTTCTCACAAGAGTAAACAGACAGTAAATAAAGACACAGTCTCCTGGGCATTTGAAAATTGTGGCTATGCATTTTTATACATTGGTCCCTTTTAAGGGAAATGTTTTGATATCAAATATTGAAGACAGCAAGAGCTGTAAACTTCAATATCTTCCAGATCCTAGGCTATAAAGAACCCTGCCTCGCGCCACACTATCAGGATGGCAAACAGACTGCTGTGATGGGGCCCCCACAATCAAGCTATTCTTTATGCTCCGTGTCTTTCAGGAGTCTAAGAGATATACAGCCCTTGTTACCAGGCGGTTTCTCCTTTCAGATTCCCCTGACACTATGCAGTGTGCACATTTCATCCCACAGCCTCCGCCAGGCCCTCAGCAGGGCTCCGGAGACGTTATTGACAAACAGTCTGCCGGGAACAAATTGGACATATTTCCCCACTTGTCATTTGAGCCGAATGATGTAAACTTTTATGAGTGGAATATCATGAGTATTTATGCAAATGTTCCATCTTTTTTCAGCTGAGATTGACGACATGAGCATATGCTATGTTCTGAGGGATAATGACAACGCTACAAATGACATCTTCTATTTCTCCATTGAAGACAGTGGTAAGTTTCTTTTTTGGAACATTTCCTCTTGGCATTATGCTATGTGAAAGGCACACCATTAAGGGGTTCCTTGTCATGCTGACTTTTGAGGCTGAAATATTGAATTCTCTTACACTGCATCAAGCTTAAGAAATCCGGGTTTGCTGTGAGAAGGGAAATGAAAATCTTCCATGCGCCTCATAATGTGCCTAATTTAGCAGAATTACGGAGCAAAAGCTGTGTGTGCAGATGGGAGAGATTTCCAGGACAATAACTTCACACGGTTTCTTATTTGAGCATGAGTAAATGAGAAAATGCAGCAAATAACAGGGAGAGAAAAAATATAGTATTTACAGATAACTTTTGTTTATGTCATGCTCTGTTGATTTGCAGTCAACCAGAGCGTCTGCCAAATGTCAGAGCTCCCACGCTTATTAACCTTTTGTCTGATCATCCTGTGGTCTTACTGTGCAGTATACCATATGTAGCTCAGTCTTATCACCCCACTCATGATTACCCATTATTTTTTTCCATGCAAGGGCCTCCTGATTTAGAAAGTAATGATTGATTTAGCAAGTAAGTAATTAGTAGAACAATTAGTGGAGACCTTCCTCCCACTGTAGATATGTAATCAGGCACAGGCTCAGTGAGTGGTTTGAGGCAATCATGCCGGTGTTGCCGATTAGCAGAGGCAGCGTGCCTGACAGTGTGTCCTTTTTGCTACCCTTCAGCTGTGATGAGTGAGCACAAAGGAACTCTCTAATAGGGGCCCTTTTTTCCCACAAGCACCTCAGTGGGCCTCCGTACGCATTTTCTCATCTCTCGACTCGGGACTAATCTGTGGCTTCAGCTGAATAATGGACAGGTTAACGTCAATGCCAACAGGTGGATGGGGTGCTAATGAGCGATGACTAACATCCAGGGGACAACTCTGTAATCGGGAGGTGATGCCGAATGACAGTGCTTTACCTGAGCTGCTGGCAAGTGCTGAGCCCATGCAGAGCTTGTTTGTTGTCGAGTGTGGTTCTGTTGGTCCATTTATTATTGTCTCAATTGGGCTATTTGTCATGGATCTCTCTGGGCTTCTCTCCCTGTCACGTCTGTTGCTTGATGCTCGATGACATACTTGTATCCCACACTGCTCGTGGTGCTTCATCTTCCAGAACTGGCAATTACATTCACTTTTTTCAGCACTCAGACTTGATAAGAGGATTCAAGCCAGCCTGTGTTTTATTCTGTCTTCAATCACGGTTATGTGCTCAAATGAAACAAAACATAAAATTTCAACGTTCAGACACATCGCATATGTCTAAAATGCCATTCCATGACATGGGAATTGTGCTTTATAGTGGCACCTAAATGGCTTGACAAAGTGATGAAGAGTCTTGTTGCATGACCCATCCATAAGGACTCGACACATACTGCACTGCAGCTTGTGAGGCAGTCAGTGAACATTTTTTAATAAGATTTAAGCTGTGCTGGTGGCTGCCCTAAATCCCCAGACAGAGCCTCCAGCTCTTTGAACAGTCGTGTTGGGGAGGAGCTGAATGGTGTACACTGGCACACAGCTGCACTCTGTCATGTTCAGCGGTGGAAAACATTCTCCTCCTCACTTCAAGTTCATTGGGAAATTTACCAACTGCATTTGGCAATTTTTTGGGGTGAAAAGTTACTTTTCATGTTGCAGCTGCTCAGTTGGATTCCAGGAGTTGTTGCCAACAGCTGTGATGAACCAGTGAGCAAAGCTTTGAGTATATGTGCGACTGCTAATTAATATGTGCAACTCCTTTTTTTTTGTGCAAGTGTGTGTGTTTTAGGGTGGTGGCCATTGTGTTGACAGTGCGTACAATAGTCTGTGTAATTGTTTTTCTTTGAAAACCACTTGTTAATTATTAAATCCATAAAACGTACAAAAATAGTGCAAAATCCCCATGACATTTTCCCATGGAGCACAAAGTAAGGCCTTCAAATTGTTTGTTTCTTCCTACTTAACACAAAGATATTCAGTTAATTTTCAGTGGTATTAAATAGGGAACAGCAACAAGCCATCATAATTAAGACGCTGGAAACGGCAAACAGCAGACTTTGCCTGATAAATTATCGCAGCGTTTTATCATATGTCTCTTTCTGTAGATGAATTTTCTGTTGGTCGAATGATAGATTAAACGACTAATTATTTCAACACCAGCAGCCACTAAAATTACCTGTTGTCACTTTGCCTCTGCTCAAAGATGAGTTTACTGTTTTGGGATGAGTGCCCCCACACGACTGATTGTTATAGGATTTCGGCTGGCTCTATTGTCAATCCAAAAGTAAAGTGACTTACAACCCACACTCATTACAGGGCAGGGCACTAATTTACTCTTGGCACGTTTTTCCGCACTGGGAGAGTGAATGTAAAGTACCAAGCCATTCGTTACGCGCGATCCAAATACTTATGGCACTCTGACATCTGACCACAAGGTTGTTTTAGCTGTTGAAGCTGAGATCATAGTTTCTCGGATGGATGGATTGTCTTGGTACTGGACACAATCTTGGCTCTCTTAAACTTGAGTTGCCAGGGGCTGAGTTCTTCTTGGCAGCAATGCATCTGCTGCTCGATGTGTCACTTAAACTTTAAATGGAGTGTTCAGAGCCCAAATTTAAATCTATGCTGGAGCTGACCAGCTTTCACTGCAATAACAACCTTTGCTTTGAGTGGGCAAATATAAAATTTTATAGGAATTCCTATAAAAGATGATACGTCCTGAGTAAATAGTTTTGTTTATGTGGACAAATGATGCTTGCGTAATTCAGAATTGAGGAGAAGTTGCTGTTTCACTCAATTAACTTGGCAACATAAAGACAACAGATGGGCTTTCTGCCACAAATAACAGCAACAATTAGGCCACATCCCAAACTTCTTATCTTTTTTAATCAGTATGTGTTAAGAAGAGATCCTCTCAGTGTGACTAAAACACTGCTACTCTTAAACCCTGCTGTGACAGATCAGAAGCTTCAAATTAATGTTGAAATCACTTCAAGATTACACTCCACATTCTTTGTAATGTTCCATAATTTTATAATCATAGGTAATTTGTGAACTCTTACATGTCATTTTCTCATCTGTCTCCGGTTTCTTTCTCATTTCATTAAGCTGCCACCATGTGCCTTTACGACTGCATTTAAGGTGCTTTTGCCAAAGAGGAGATAACAGGGCTTATTTTCTCAGAGCTGTCTAGCTATTTGTCAAGCTTGTCAGAGCCTTGAATGAATAATCACAGAGGACTGAAATTACATATATTAATTTGTGGGTGTCTATTTACTGTTTTTTTTTTTTTTTTTTGGAGAAATTTCACACCTGCACAGCAAAGTCACGAACGGAGGCGTGGGCCAGAAACCTCTTTAATTACATCGAAAGTTTATTGTTTAGAACAAGATTGGATCCTGGGGTTTTTGTGTGCGGCGGGGCGGGGGCCGCTCTTGTCATTCTAAGCCAGTTAATTGCTGTGTTTTGGCGGACTCCAGCGCCTCCCCTTGTCTCCGGAGAATTCGGGGGCATTCAGGTGAGCTTGCTTGAGCACACACAAGACCTGGCATTCCCAAGCTGTTGTTTGTGAAGCTGAATCCCTGTCTGCCTCCAGCCAGTCAGTCAGCATCAGGGATGTTCCTACTGACAGACACACTGCAGTGGCCTTTGTTTTTCCCTCTCAGGCACTCTCTTTTTTTTTTTTTTTTTTTTCTCACAGCTACAGACAGGCAGGCAAAGATCATTGATTGTTCAGTTCATAAAAATGTTCTACTTCTGAAGGTCAGGCTCCACAGTTAGTCCAAAGTTTCCTTGTGTTTCCCGTTTGACTAGTGAGGCTTGTTCAGTATGTAAAGTGCATATAGAGTATGAAAAATCAATAATTCAGATTTGTAGCGGTATGGGTCTGCACAGCGCAGAGCATTCCTGACTGGAACATTTTTTTTCTTACACGGCAGCTCATGAAACAGAGAGGAATGTCTATCCCTTCCAGTTCCCACTGCAAGTCTTGCGGCGCCCGCCTCAGTGAGCGTGTTTTGTTTGTTATTGCTGCTTCGTGTAACAAGATAAGTCCAGGTCACTGTGAGTACCTGAAACTAATAAATCCTCCGAACCGTTTCGACCTGCAGTAACATCTGCTGCGCAGATCTCCTGCATCTTCCCTGTTATCGGTGTGTAATCGCTTGTGACACTGAGTGCATACTTGAATCCATCTCCTTTGTCTCACCTCCCGTCTAATCCCAGGTTAGGAGGGATTATCTTTCTCCCCATTGCGTGCTAAAGGCAACAAAAGTAAGGTGGAACATGCACTCACATGCAGTTGTGAGGCTATATGGACTTTGTGTATGCTATAATATCCCCGTCACGTCGAAGGTGATGACTCTGCAGTTTCTCTGTGTGTTTATACCCTGTTATTAATGAAACTGTCTCCCCTACACTTTTCTGGGGGTTTATAACATTCCT
This sequence comes from Haemulon aurolineatum, assembly GCA_038406115.1. Lineage (NCBI taxonomy): Eukaryota > Metazoa > Chordata > Actinopteri > Lutjaniformes > Haemulidae > Haemulon > Haemulon aurolineatum. The sequence goes on from JBCAUF010000253.1 coordinate 10,763,991, forward strand.
GTGTCCTTGGGACCTGGGGTATGAATCATATGCATAAAGTATGTCTTGAGCTTCAGTAAATTACATAGCTGGTCCAGTTGTTGTTTTTTAAAGGGGGTGTCAGGTTTTCCTCACTGTCCATCTGTGCTGCGGCTAATAAAATATTAGGTAGTCATTTGATTGTTATGGAAAAATATTTTTGCGAGAAAACATCTGGGAGATGATGAGAGGAGCTATTCCTGGGTAACAGCTGCTTCACTTTGGGGATGAAAAACTGAATTACAGAGAGAATTTAGGCTAATCGCTTTTGATGGAGAGTGATTTACGTGGCTCACTGCTCCCGTATGTCCTCATTCACCAACTTTGAGTTATAATTTTCCCACCAGTCTGCACTGCAGTTATATTAGCATTGTTTATTACCCAGCACCAGTCCTGTCTATTCAACACACAATAACAAGGTGTATCCGCAAATCTATTTTCTGCTAATTTGTGTCAGAAGAGCAGAGATGACGAAAATAAAAGCATGTCTGGGTAGTGCTGCAATGACGTGCCGAGCAAGAAAAGAAAACCAAGCAAGAAATATTAATGACTGGCTCATTCTACGAGGCACGTAAGCCAAAACATGTTGATGAGAGGTTCATTGTTATTTTATGAATTTGGCACTGATTAAGCTCGTGAATGCCTCTCTGTCTCTTTCCTTAGGTCTCCTTGGCTCAAGTTTGTTGGATTACTGTCAGCAGTTCTTAGTTTTAGGCTTCCTCTTTGCCATTGTAGTTTAGATTTCTCTCTAGTGCAAATTACGGCTCAACAGTCCATAATTAGTCAGAGAAGCATCTTCTGCTGTCTCAGATGTGTCTGTTGGGACAGAAAAAGAGCGCCCCAAAGGCATTAATATTAGATAATAATTTAGAGGAGCGACAGGCATGTCTAATGTATTTTTTATTCTGGTTGTGATTGCAACCTATATCACATAGAATTTGAGTGAAACATGGCTAATGCTTCTAAGACCTTTCCACACTGATGTGCCCTCATATTCCCTTTGGAAAACAGAAGGGAAACCCTGCTTGATAGTCCCTCTGACTTAATATGCTGCCAAAGGGAGTGTGTGGAGCCAAGGTTAACAAAGCAAAGGCAAATTCCCAAAAGTATCGAAACCCCAGGCCCAGGCTTGTTCCCTGGATGATGATATATGTCGTCATACCTGCCTTAGGATATCAGTCTAGCAGAACTGGGGTTGTTCAAGCACTGAGTTTGTAGAAAATCCCTCTTTTGTGGAAAAAGCTTGCAGGCTGAAGTTTATGTTATCAGGTTTGAGTTTTGACAGTGAGGAATCCCAACTCCTAAAAAACAGATTAATACGTGTACTTTATGCTTAGCCTTCTGGGAATGGCAACAGGAGAGGATGAAAAGTGTGTAAAACACAATTTAAGGCTGAAATGTTCAGCAAATTGAAGCCGTTTTGGAATCTCTTTCACATCCATAATGAAAGAAAAATTCAAATCCTAGTCTCTCAAAGGGAGTGTTTCGTTTGTGTCTTGTTTGATTTTTGTCCATACCATGTCAAATGATTTAATGAGACTCTGTTTTGACAAATCTGATATTCAGAGGAAACAGCAGGAACTCTGCGAGCCAGTGATGCTACAGTCGCTGCTGTGACATCTCTCTTCTCACAGAAGCAGAGCTTTTGTTCAATTTTGCAAAATCACTCTGGATAATGTGTTTTTGGCCCCTGAATCCCAGCAGTGGGCCGGAGCTGCTCCTCTCAGCCCTGCTGCATGATAAGCCTCTGACAGCTGGGCTAAGGCTGTAGTGTCACAACTCTCTCCAGCCTGGGTTTCAGGATTGGAGCCCAGTGCATGGTACACCTCCTTTGTGCACACTTTTCATACACGGGCACTCACACACACATACACAGTCACACATACAAAGTACCAACCATCTAACCATCTCGGGGCCAGCTGCCTGATCTCATAATCAGAGATGAAGCTGGCTGGCAGTGCTAAAATGTTGCATCAAGATGCTTGGCATCAGCTACAGTTTAATTGATAACTGCTTTGTCTTTGATTTCAAGCTGTTGTCTCTTTTGATTAGAATTCTATGATGCAGGCAAGAAAAACACCAGCTCCTTTCATTTTGATATAATCAGCATTTCAGCATGCCAAGAAAATATATACAGTGGAGGAGAATCGAAGATGTTACATGGTTTGAAGCAAGCTCTCTTGAGAAGGTTTTCATTTTATACGCTCCCTATGAACAGGGTAAGAGTGTGTCTTGAGAGTAACAGGGCTCTCATCTCATAAAAGGTGTGGATGGAACCCTTTGGGGATTCTGTGTGTGGATCAACCTCCCTCTCACCACCACCTCCACCCCCCTGCTTCCCTCCATAAGTGGAGCCTGATAGGCAGGATATGAGAAGTCATCTCGTCGAGAAATGGGAGGGAAGAGCAGTCAGAGGAGATGAAAGACAGAAGTGCTCAGTTGGTCCCAGTTTTGGTGGGGGCACGGCGTCAAGCTGCTTCCTGTCGCCTGCGGCGATGGCATGAATGTGCTGATGTGGAGTTCATTCTCTAAACACCGCCTGTGTTAACAAGTTGTGAGGGCTCTAATGTAGTAGGTGAGCTCAGCGGGTTTGCAGCCTCACCTATGAATCAAGGCTATTTTGCTGTTGACTAATAGAGTCTGTGGCAAATATAGGCACCAGCCCCTTTTTGTTTTTAGCCCCATGTAGCTCTGAGGAAAAAACGAAAAATTAAAACATGTCTGGAACAATTGGGGAAATGTCCAAAGCTCCCCCCCGCCCGATAAAGAATACTGTGGAATGCCTTGCTGCCTGAAATGAACTAGACCGTGCCGGGGCTTATCTTGGTCTTCCAGGACGTGGGCTTGGAGTAAAGAAGTGCATATTAGCAAGCAAATAGGAAGAGGAAACAAACAGGCCACAAGGTGCAGGTCTACACTAGTGGGCAATCTGATACAGAAATGCTACATTTAGCTCCTTAAATCCCCAAATAATTGGCAAAAGCTATTACATTTACCAAAAAAATACTCTTCAATATTATAAAGGTCATCACTAGTCAATGAGTCATATGAAACACGTTTTTTTTTTTTTTATTAAATCGAATTGTGTTTCATTTCAGGGAGGGAACATTTAGTGCTATTGGGGCCTTGTGATACCTTTGGGATAGTTAGCTAGCAGATTTAATTTGCACTTAACTCACCTTCTAAGGAGAGTTGATCATTTTTTAAAAGGTGAACGTGCACAAGTTAAAGTGTCAGATAGAGCTGTGGGCAACAGTGGGATTTCTGCATGCCTCTCATGTTTATCTCTTTTGACATTTAGCTTTTGTCCTTCAGATCTAATAGTTTTCAATGTCTGTGAAACAGAGCTCATCACATCTTAGTACTTTATTCCATTCCTCTGGGGTCTAGGGGTCGTGCTCCTTCCAGCAGTCTGTGCATCTTTGTGATTGCTTTGAACATCCATTGTCTCTGAATGGCAGCCTGACATAGAGAGCAGCTTTTTGAGGTTTATTTTTTTGTGAGGAGTTTTTGATACATTTTTATCCTGTTCTGTGTTAATTTTCAAAGTCTTGGGTTTGTTTGGGAGCTAGTTGTTATCTCTATCTGTCTTTGTCAGTGAGCTGCTGCTGTTTTATACTGTGATAATTTTCAGCATTGCTCCTATGCCAAATAAATACAATTGAAGTCTAAAAGGGGTATAAAATAGATTATACTGATGAATAGCCTGCAGTGTATTGAATTGAAATTTGATACCCCAGGTGATAAATTTGGTGTTTCACATCCAACTTATACTAGATACAGATATATTACTTCATCAATTGGCTATTACATTGGAAGTTGTGATAAGCAGCACAATAAACTAATGCAATAATTGTAGTAGTTATAGTATGGCATGTAAAATATCAAGCTGCATAAGTGTAGCTTCTGTTCAAAATCTTATTATACTGGCAATGGTTTGCCCAAATGATAATGCTATTTTTGTGTCGCCTCGTACAGATGATTACCCAGCCAACTGGATGGTTTCCATTATGGTAAACATCACACAGCACAATCCAAGTAATTGCATTTAAATCATTATTTAAAATGAGATATAATGGAATGATTCACAGTAATATACATATAATAAATAATGTAAATAATGCAAGACTCACTGGATACAAAATATGAATTCATCCCTGCAACTCGCAGAGCATTTCTGACTCTGCACCAAACATCTCTTTGGATTTTCCAAATTAAAATGCACATGCTCCAACAAAGACATCCACAGACTCTTAAATAGTCTGAGTGTCTAAATGGAATTTTCCAAGGATCCTTAGAAGTAATCTTTTAACATACCTGTGCATATTTTTGAACTCTGAATTTGTTCAGAGCACAGACTAATCTTCAGTCCAATATTACAAGAGTGAGACAATAACAACACTAAATCCTTAGACGTTTTCTTTGCTCTTTTCATGAATGCAGACTTGCATGCTTATCTTAAACATGCAGGTCTGCGCAGTTCTACTTGAAGGTTCCTTTTCACCAGTCATAAACAAAAAAACCAAGAGTCATTCAACACTTCTTTAGGAATTACCATTTCAGCTTTTCAGGGAGCATTTCCCTCTTTGGCAAAAGCCTTTAACATGTGAGGATTTGCAAGTAACAACTGTGAAATGCAGCTGAAACATGCTGTTATGAATGAAACCAATGGAGGCCGGCCTTGAGAACAGCTTCGACAAACACCCGGCTCTATTAGTATGGAGTGCATGAGTCTGTGGGACTGGGATGGGGTTTTATATTCTATGGCCTCACACTGCTGCTTTCAGCAAACAGTCTACCATTATTCGGTCTGACAAGAGAGCAAACACTGTGCATTCAAGGGTCAAGAAAAAGCACGTCCCCCTCTCTTTGTCAACTCCCTTCATCCTGCATCCTTATGTTGCTTTGTTTTCTCTCACATTTTCACACTCCTCCTTGTATCCCCTTGTTATTTCACTACCTCTGTTCTCCTCTATTTAGTCACCAGCAGCATTGCAGAGTTGGGGCACATTTTACACATGCACTTGTAACAATGCACGCCTTTCAGCTCCTAGAGATTTTTGTCTCCATGAGCTCATCTCTTCAGTCAGTAGAGGTGTGACGCGACTTGGGAATTTTTGTTTGTTTTTCAAGATAAACTCAAAAGGAGTGTAGCATGTTACCCTTTTACAACTTACTGTTCAGAAAGGTGTTGTGATGGGCTTGTATATATCATGCCTACTGTAAATGGTTGCAGATATATTTTGCAGGTTTTGCATCTTACTTCATCTTATTCAGTGGGTCACAGAAGTGCCAAAGCTACCTTAGTAACGCTGCTGCCTTGTGGCTGTCAGTGCATTCATACTGTACATAATTGACTGGTAATGAGCGAGAAACTCTCGATTTTAAATCCACAATGACCTTTAGATGTGAACGCAGAGGAAAACCCTGCAGCTGCTAATTCAGCCTTTTGTTGTTATTTCCCCTGCTATTGAGAGTTGAGGCTTTTGCTCTCTAAACCGCGTGGCTGACTGTTAATTAAGACACTTGAGGCTGCATCCTCTTTGACAGACAGGAATGCCATTCAAGGGCAATCAAGTAATACTCTGCCTGACCTCACCTACACAATCGAAACAAAGCCCTGAGCAATGACTTTTATACCTCTTTCGTGTGAATTCTGAATCTCACTGCCGGCTAATTGGTTTATTTACATGCTTATGCAGAGATACAAGAGAATTAGACTATTCATCTTTTTTCAGTTCTCAGGTGCAGTAGTCATCATTCTGCTGAACAAGGCCAGACAACAAAAGGCTGAATGGTCTGAACGTCGGTGTAATTATACAGTAAATTATTCAGATGCGAGTTGAACAATTGTTCTTTTCCAAACTGAGTCTTCATAAATCATGATCTTTTAATGATTATAGCTTAACTAAAAAGACGGAAATTCTTTAGAATAACTTGTGCCCACCCAAGTCTGAACAGTCTGTTTTCCAGCCCTAATGATGTAGCCATGATCAGGGATAAGTCCTGACCTTGGGTGCTTGGCAGGACACCCTGTGCCCCTGGTTGGAAATCAGCAGCCCGCGACAGAGCAGATCTTCTGCAGAGTTCTGCATCCAGAGTTGGCCAGTTGCTAATCCTTAAGGTGTTTAGAGAGATTCTGTTTCAACCAATATTTCCAAGCGAGGCTAATAGGATTATTCTTAAAAACCCAGGATGTTTGCATGTATGTGATGCCAGCAATTTCTAGACACGCAGAAGTAGTGACGGCAGCAAATATCGAAAGGGCACTCGGGTGTATCTGCTGTTCAGATTTTTCTTTCCACATGTGCTCATTGACACATTTTTTTTAACAATTTGATTTTGAGTTTTCCTCAGTAACTTACCCTCTCCACCCAGTGTGTGGGTTTTGTGTGAAGTGTCCTCTGTAACAGTTAACAAATGATGTCATTTGTGGCAGTGTGTGAGGACACCAGAGCGTGAAGCCGACTCCCAGGACAGGAGTGACCTTCCCCTCCATTCACATTGTACAGTGTTTCCTCTGACACATTTCCCTCCTGGGCCACAAATAAAGGAGCCCCATCTGAAATAAGAGCTCTGGGAATTCCTCGCTGCCTTTCCACACAGGCGAGGGTGGTCCTACTTTGTGACCCAGGAGGAAAGTCACAGAGCAGTTTCCACAACAGCCCCATGCTGCACTTTGGAATCGAACACAGAAAGTTTGGGAACATCAGGAAGGTTGTTGCTTTGCTTAAAAGGTTTCTCTCTGTCAGTCGTATTGTGAAGGACAACATTTATAAGAGCACTGAAGCACATTTTCAGATTCACAGGAGGCACATTTAAATCACAAACTAATAAGTTAAGTGCTTTACCTTGAATGACTCATGGTGGATGTTGGTTAATGTTGCAGCATTTTCAAAAAAAAAAAAAAGAAAAAAAAAAGCTTTTGCTCTCAAGAGCTATTCAGTCTCAGTGTGTTCATCCATTGTAGTTATGTATTGACTCTGAACTGTTGAAGTAATACTTTTCTCAGTCTTAATAACAGGTTTTGCCAGCATATGGCTGAACAAAAGGAAGAATACAGTAATTCATGTGGTTTATTTCTGCAACCCTAAAATGGTGAAAATATGCCTCCAATTGCCTGTCATAGTAATTTTCTGACAGTCAACATAATGACATAATAAAAGAGTATGTGTACATATCTCAGTGGGGAGATATAGTATGTAAACACCTCATGGTTATGGCATTTCAGCACAACTCCTAAACAGCTTCAGCAGATGTTTATGCATGATATGGTCATTGAAAATGTTAAACAAGAAAGTATTTCCAGCCTTTGTATTCCAAATTTAGAATATGTCACGCTG
>JBCAUF010000253.1:10771451-10790184 GCA_038406115.1 Haemulon aurolineatum
ACCTCTATAGTAGATGTTAATCTCAAAGAACTTTCCCCGCTGAGAGCAAAGCCTTGTTTACTTTAAGCCTTGCGTGGCTCTCTGACCCAGCACTTTTGTTCAGAAGTGCCTTTGGCCTTTCTTTCAGGCCCCTCAAATGTCGCCTCGGAGTGACCACTGTGTCAGAATGGACACAGAGGCGACAGCAGCCAGAATGGACCCTGCGGAGCGGCCGAATTTATGGCAGACCGGTTCCCCGAAAGGCTGCGTTGGTAGAAAAGGCTTTAGGGCCTGTGAAATCATAACAGTTCTAAATCTTTCAAGCCATGGCCAACTCGTTACTGCTGATACAAGGCTTAGGGTGATTAGACCATATCTCCCTCTCTCCCTCTTTCCTCTGCCATGTGCTTTCTTTCCTTCAACAGGATTATCATATCCCTTTTCCCTTAATTGGAGAGATGAAAAGTATGCTGGTATAGTCTGGTACATTATGAAACTCAAAGGCGACTCATTTTATTGCGTTAATGGAAGTTTTGATGATAAAATGTCTAAACTTTCCATTACAAAAATTATTCTTTATCATAGATTTTCTTTATTGATTATTATTGATTATTCTGTAACTTACAGTAAATGGAAAGTCAGCTGACTATTTTGTCTCTCAGCTCTTTTCCTGGATGCAGCATGACTAAACTAAACAACTAAACATGTAAAATGCAAGCTAACTACACGACTTAAAATGAACAAGATTAAAAGTTTAAAGGTCCATTAATGGCCCCTATAGATTGCAGTGTTTATCATACACTTGTTTATCATAACAGTTTTGTAAACAGTTTTGTAGTCTTAGAGGTTTCCTACCTGTGGGGCTTTAAGTGTTATGTTTTTGCTGCTGTTGGTGCTAGAGGAAACTGGACCTTTTTCATCCTCTGGGGATTGTGAATAGCCACAATACACTTCATGGAGCTCTGACCTTTAGTTTTCAACATTGTCATGGGCTTAAGTTTTACTGAAAGAGAAATTACCCCATCATCAGGGCACCATGAATATAAAATCATCAGGATTAATTCAAAGCTTTACAGTAGCCTGGGCACTAAAATGTTTGTAAAAGGTAATTGTTGGAAACATGTACTTTTTGATATTTACTTCAGAAAATGATAAAGTATCAGGGGCTTTGTAAATTATGTAATTATTGTGAGCACATTGGTTAAATGAGGCACTTAAATCAGCTTCATAAGACTTTGTGGCTCCCAGTGCAGGTGCAAAAACTCCCTATCCAGCATTTGCTTATCCACATGATTAAATATTTGTACGCTTGTAAACAAACACTTGATACAGGGTTCCCATTTAATATATTTTTTTAACCATTTGTAAAGTGATTTAGTATTTAGATAAATCAGTGAGTTAAATGTCACTTCTTATTTTGGCATTTCTCTAACATTGACGTTGGCTTGAAAGCTTGAGCTGACTGACTTAAGAGGTTCAAACTGCACTACATTCAGTAAGTGCTCAGCTCACACTTTGTTATGTTGCAGCATTATGCTAAAATCATTAAAATACATTTCCCGCGTCAATCTACACTTAGTACCACTTAATGACAAAGTGAAAACAAGATTTCAGAAACCTTTGCAAATTATTAATGAGAAACTAGAAGTTGACATATAACATTGACATAAGTATGCAGACCCTTAACTCAGTACTTGCTGAGACACCTTTAACTGCAGTGACAGCCTCAGGTCTCTCTGGGTATGACGAGACAAGCTTTGCACACCTGGATTTGGGGATTTTCTGCCATTCTTCTCTGCAGATCCTCTTAAAGCTCCGTCAGGTTGGGTGGAGACCATCGGTGGCCAACCATTTCATTTCTCTCCCGACATGTACTTTGGGGCTCAGGTCCAGGCTGTTACTGGGCCACTCAAGGACAACCACAGTGTTGTGCCTAAGCCACTCACAGTGGTAAAGTACACCACTGGTCCTAAAACTGCTAGGCTTCCAGTTCCCTTTAACTGCAGCCTTTAAGAGTCATAAGAATGGACTGCACTTCACCATTATTCAGATTTAATGTCTTTATTATGAAATTAAAATGCAATAAAATAAGGAGCTCTCTTTGACTTCCTGTGTGGTCCATTTTAATAACATTTGAAATTATTCCTTGTGAGTCACATACTTAAAACTAAAGTAAAATCTCTGGCCTTTGAGCATTTTGCTGGCTCGGTGCACAATTATTCATCTCTCTCTTTAGTATGTTGCTTGATGTTTCAATGCTACAGTGGATTACAGTTATTGCGGATCATGGGGACTGTTGGCACGCAAAGTCCATTTGCAGTATATGATCATTAAGTATTTTTAGATGTATTGTGTCTATTGAACAGGATTCACAGGCTAGTCCCAATTTATCCTTCCTAATCAGTGTAGAGCTGGCTCTGGGCAAAGGGCCGCCTGTCTGTCTGCCTGGCTGAATGAACAGACGAGGGTCCATGGGGCATCGTGGCCCCACGATGCTTGATGGTGACCAAATAAGGGCTGTCTGCAACATGTATGCAGGGAGGAGACAGGGGCACTAAGTTGGCACAGTGCAGTCTTTCACATTCTTTGGCCCCTCTCAAAAGGCTTCTGTCCCTCATCTCACATCCACTATGCGAGTGAACAGAACTTTTGTATAGAAGTGCAAGTACATGAGCTGTACAAGGGTTTTTGTGAAAAGGTTCATGTACATGGCTGTTTATGATCAAGTGGTTAAAATAACAGAGGTTGACAGCTTGTTGACACATTTATTTAGAGAGACTCAACACTATGAGAGCTAAAATGCGTACTTGAAATCAACCAGACAGAGTGCAGGCAAGCAGTCAGTTAATTAATTCAGTGAATGCATTCAGTTGACTGACAATGAAATTTATAGGATTCCTGTTACAACACCTATGTACTGTAACTTTAATGAGAATATGGATATTATGTAGAAATACAGTGTAATATGAAGTTCATGCAGCTTTGCAATGCATTCACCTCATATGATGTACGATCCTGCACTGAACTGCACAGCAGTGCAAAGACCCGAGCATAAGAGATACCGATATTGTTCACTAAATTCTTTCTCAGTGCTGCGAGTGCTGGTTAAAGATTAACTCTGGTGTTTTCCTTGGGGCCTCTTTGAAGTGGACTTACTCCAACCCCTGCTTATCTTAATTAGAAAGAAATCTGGAGGAGTGAAGTGGTCCTCTGGAAACGAGCACCTCCACTCCCCAGCTCCCTGAAGGCCACGCTGCAGCTTTACCATGACTTTAAGGCCTCCTGAAGTCAGTATTTTTTCATGTCACGGTGAGATTGTATGTAGCAATAGCCGTGAACATAAATTTGGTTTTTTTTCTGCAATTTGAAAGTGCTGCTTTTTTAGCACATTATCCTCAGACCTTGCTTGATATGAAGAATGAATAATTGATCGAGCCACTTTATGTTAGTGGATAGTGTTGGAGGCAAACAGGTGTTTAATGTGATTCATCTTGAAAGGCAGAGCTGTTTCTTTGATGCTCAAGCTTGATGTGAAAGCTGTTTCTTCACTGTTATGTAGATAATTATGCAAAACTTGTAGGCATTTCATGTTGTTATTGAAATGTATGAGGTACTTTGGATAAATCCTACCGATAAATGGTTCTAAAATGTCTCAGCGTCAGTGTTTGATTACAGAGAAATGATGCATATCATTTATATTTTCCATTTTCTAGAATTATGCCTGACATCAAGAGTGTCGGCCGCGTTGTAACTATTACAAAGTCTGTGCCAACATGTGAAGGCAGATAAATATCCAAGACCTTCTCGGTTTCCATTACCTCAGTGGAGGAGGGGCTCCTTCACGACTCACAGATCACACATGAAGTGTTTACCGGTGGCATGCGTGCCATGCTGCTGGCTTTAATCCAAATGGAGTGGGGAGGTCCTGTCATGCACAGGTCGCCTGTCTCTAGAAGAAAGATGTGGAACACACAGGAAGCAAAATCCTACACTGTGGTAGACCTCAAGAATGTATGAGGTATAAAATGTATTACTTGAGACATTGTTAAAAAAACACACAGATTTTGCGAGTCTCTTTATATAATACATACGTAGTGAGTCAGCCTTCACCTGCACAACATTTTGTTTCCACTAAAAGTATGCTTGGTTTGCACACATCATTTGAAGGTGATAAAAATGCGATGCAAAATTTAACATATGTACTCAGCACATGAAGCACCGTCACCATGGTAATAGGACCGTATTTAGAATTAACAGAGGAGAGGCCTGTGCACATGAACAGGGACTTAATGGCTGAGCAGACCACTAAAAGAACACCGGGAGTCAACAATAGAAAATTGAGAAAAGAAGTCATCACACTACCAGATAGACTCACCATTTAAAAACATTATTGAATGGATTACAAATTAAAAAGAAATGCTGAGGCTAATTCTTCTCGTAGAGCTCATTAAAATTGTTGTACAGAACTGTGTCGAAATGGTGTCACGTTAAAAAAAAAAAAGGACAACACGCGCTTTTCTTTCAGAGAGATAAAGACATTCTGCGCTTATTGGGATTTCATGAAATGTATAGAGCTAAATGATTCAAACATTGTGTTAATTTCGCAGCAGACAGAAAAAAAAGAACAGTTGCTCCTCTCATTTCTGCTCAAGCTTTCACTGTTTCTGCAGCCTTTTGTCCCAATTACAGCTCAGTGTTTACATCACCAAGTCCGTCTGAAGTTCGCTCTGTGCTGGATCTATAAGTTCAAGTAACAGCCACATATGTCTTCTGTATTCCCCTTCTGCCCAGCATGTTTGATGAAGCCCATTTATAGCTGCAAAAAAAATAAATTAGGAAAAGTCATGTTTCTTCAGCTTCTCGCTACATTCTTAGTCTTCACAACTTTAAACCATGTATCTGGTGGAAAACATCAAAGTATCCCCATGGGTTCATTATGAATTGAAGGACTTTATTCAACTAAATGATTTAAATGAGCTGTTAGTTTTGCGTGAGACGTGGGGAAAGCAGAACACGCTGTGCTCCCCGTTATCCTTATGTGTCACGCTGACTTTGTCCTTTCTTCACCAGTTTCATCATGTAACTCCATGTTGTCAAAAAGAATCGAGGTCAGGGGCTTTAAGACCCAATTTTACCCTGCGTGGGGAAACGTGTACAATATTAGACCAAAGGAAAGAGCTCTGAACAGGTGCGGAGAACATTTGACACATGTGTGCACACACACACACACACACACACAGTTCACGCACACAAACTCGTAAATGCATGCACCCACGCACATAATAAAAGACCCAGGGTGAATGTGTATAGGTCTCGCTGCGCCCATGGAGGGAGGAAATGGACACAGTGGAGCGGTCAGCTGGACGTAACAGATTTACTGACCATAACAGCCGGGGTGAGGCAGGGTAGATACTCAAAGTCGTGCCTAACACAAACAAGCCAAAAGCTCTGAACAATGTCGGTGAGCCCGCCCGGCAGTTTCACTCTTATTCCACCGCTTCCAATACCGCCAGATGTTTAGTGGCTCACTCGTCTGTGTCCCACCGTCCTCATCCAGTGCAGCAGCAGGCAGCAGCTCTCACTGTGCAGTCGGGTGGATTCACGCTGATTTTTCAAGAACCGTCGGATTATTATGGAGACAGCCGGTCAGCACTCTCTTGAAATTGCAACATTAAAGTGTGGTGTGGTTTCTGTATGAGTCGGTGTGTGTCTACGTCTTTGCACATTTTGTTGGTCGGTGTTTGCGTTCCTCCGTGTGTTTGATGCCCGAGTATCTGGCCCCACATTATGGTCAAATGGAAGCAGCGATGCCCTCCAGGACCTGTAGCTTTGCCCTTTGAATCTAACTTCAAAAGGCGTGGATAAAATAAGCCAGTTCAGACAGGAAACAGACACCTTTTATCTTAATTTGAAATGAAGCAATTAGACGGCACAAACTCTATTCCCTTTGCATAAGGGATACTCCCCTCATACCACCCACTGAGAGCTGGTTAGGAGCAAGTGAAGCCTCAAAGGTATCCAAGAAATCATCGTAATGAGGTGAATTGAAAATTCCCATGCCAACCCAGAAAAAAGTAGTTATGTTAATTTTCAGAACATGTTTTGGGTTATTAAAATCCAGTCATGCATTTGTGTTTTCTCTCGCTTTGTGGTGACTCGCAGGGAGCCATTTCAACTGTCTAACGCCTAACTTAACTCTTACTTGTATTTGCTTGCAGGAGGCAACAAACTGAAGAACCAGCAGTTTCGTCTTAACTGGGCTTGGATCTCTTTAGAGAAGGAACACTACGTGGTGGATGAAGAGGTCAAGTTCCTTGAAGTGGTGCTGAAACGTCGAGGCTACCTGGGGGAGACCTCCTTCGTCAGTAAGCAGACACTACCTCAGATTTAATCAAGTCACTTGTAATAATAGCTCCATCCAAAGGGACAGAAAAATATCCATAACCATTACTCAAAGTTACTTGAAAGCACCGAGAGCATGCATTTTAATTTTTCATTTTGATAAAAATGTTGATCTTGATCATGATTTGGATCCAGATCTGCAGCAATAAATAGATAAGTGGCCACCTACTTAAGGCAGAGGTACTTTTGCCAAGATAGTCAAACCCCCACAGTACACAGACACAACTACACACAAACACACACACACACTTTAATATGTTTTAGGACAACTCAAAGACTGCGCTAGACACCCTTTGGGGTCACACAGGTCATGACATTTCACCTATCTCCTCTGGCCAGTATTTACGTTCCTATCACACAATAGCTCAGGACAATCCCTGAGGGACTGCATGTGCAAATGAGAAAGGTCACCCAAAGTTGGTGGTCATGGAAAGGCGCCATTCCAAATGTTAGTTGAGGCAATTTACTGGCCGGAACTAAACCAACAATAACTGTTAAAAAAAAACAAGCCGCTGTAAGGATTTATGAGGGGCAGGAATTCTTACTGCTGGCACCATTGGTCTTTTTTAGTGCCGCCATTTATTCTGTCCATAAAATGAGGTGCGATTAAATTGACCTGATGTTAAAGGTCATATCCTGTAGGATTATTTACTGTACAGTCATCTGTATCTTTGAATGCCCCAGGGCGTCGGACCAATGAAACATCTCTTGAGGCGATATGTAAATTTTCCTGACCTTTATAGAGCCTCACACTGCACAATGTATCTCGTCTACCTCAGTGACTCAGTAAAAGTAAGAAATAGACACTTTAAGGCAGACCATTATACACTGTACAGATGTGCGGGCAGATATGTTTGGTAGCAATTCACAGTAAGTATTAAATTGCTGAAAACAAGAATACACTTACAGTATTACATTTTGTTGTTGATATTGATAAGGTACAAGAAAGAAAGAAATGGAAAATGAAAAATGCCTGTGTGTTGACCCCACTGTGATCACGGTGCAAATAAATATTTAAACAACAAAATAATATATCTTGTATAAGGAGCTTGGGCAAACAATCAAATAATTATCCCTTGTTTTGATTTTCTGGAGCATCGCTATTCATTTATTTATGATTGCATTACATATTAAAGAAGCGCTACTTTGAACTTTGGATGCACTCGGTGTTCACCGCCCAGGAAAAGACATGCCCCGCATTTTCATAATGTCCAAAATTACAGTTGTGTGCTTTCAAACCGAGCCATGGCTTCACACAGTGCAGTTTTCTTATGATTGAGGCAGGAGAGAGGGGACTGATAATGGATGAGAAAGGTTGATGTACCTCTCCATGCTGGTGATGGAAAGCAGCTGTAATTTAAATCTTTTTTCAAGTCGGATCCATTTTGTTTTACAATGCCCTCCAAGTATGAGGAGCAATAAAGTTTCCTTTTCTAAATGCATAAGTGGTGAAACCTTTTATGTTGCTCATTTCTCATCACAGTAAATGAGAACATGTTTACATCCTCAGGCCTTGATTCTTTGATCATACACCACTCTCCTCTTTTTTTCCATCTCATCAAATAGCCTTGGAAATATTTATTTTTCAATTTATAGCCAGCCAAGAAAAATCATTTGCATTCGCCGAACTAAAAGACTTCATAGAAACATGTTTCGAGTGTGCTTTTACATAAATGTACATTTGTAATTCGCTTGTTAAACTTTTCTGCCATGTTTAGGTTGTATCGTGGATGGAGGAAATACAGCTACATGGCAGGCTTCAGTATTAAATAGCTTAACTATGGTTTTAGTCACTTAGGACAGATTTTTTTATCGTAATGCTTCAAAAACAGAGGAGTCAGCCCTGCAGCTACACAACTAACAACCAATGTCCTGTCTTTGTTAGGTGGTCCTTTGTGGTAAAAAAACAAAAAAAAAGATCGTTCATTACTTTCTTTTGCTGATGATTTGAGTTTTCTTCCTCTTTTGGTGCTTTGAGGACAGCAGAGCAAGAGCCGCAAACCGTTTTGATTAACCAGCATAAACAGGCCACCAGGGCAGCCTTACAGTTCAAGCCACCCATCTGCCTCAGTGCTGCGATGAGATAGTGACTGATCCCAGGCCAGTGCCTTCTCATGAAGACTAGGGATATCTCTTCTTTCCCAGTCCCGCCTGAGTGAACACTGATCAGAGCTGCTTCACTGGTCAATGTGCGGAGGGCAGGTGGCACCAGTTTGGAGGCTACAGCGCGCCCACCTGCCGCGAAGTCTCAGAGCGACTGCTGTGATCAGGGCCATCCAGTCCAGGCATTGTGCAGGAGATAGAGTTAGGAGCAATGCGCACTTTCTCCTCTCCTAGCTGCTCTTTGAAGACTGCTGATTTTTCAAGCTCCATTGAGCTTGACCATTTTATCTCAGCACATATGTGCAGGGGCCTTTCCCTTCTGTCTGTACTTGCATATCAAAGCCCACTTTTTATTTTCATCAAAGAACAGAATGGTAATGTTCTTAAAAACCCAAACTCATGCATTTCTCAATCTGTGGTCTTTTGAAGATCTCGTGTGTAGTCCTGATGCGATATTCCGGCTTCTCTCTCTTCTCTTTCTTCCTCCCTCAGTTGTAAACAAACATCATTTTTTTTTAAATTTACTGCAGTGCTCCATTTATCCAGTAATTTCTTGTTTTCCACATTTGTGGCAGCGCACAGGACCACGGATTGCCTCGAGGTGCGCACCCATGTTCTTTCCATTTACTGCCAGACTCCTGCTGCGTGTTTTGTGGCCGGTTAGCAAAGACAATGGAGGGGCCGTGTGCTCCCGCTCACCAGGAATCCTGCAAGTGTCACAGCTATAGTGACTGTAGGCCCCATCAAACAGCTCACATGCTGAAGGTCAGACAACGCAAGTTAGCCTCTGCTGCGGTGACCAGGCTGACATTAGGGCTAATTGGCTTTCTTGCCATTTGGAACACTGGGGGTTGTAATCTGCACTCTGAGGATGGGCAGATATTTTTAGGTTGGTCCAACTAGGGATGTGACACAGTAATTTAATTCCTTTAAAAAAAATGTATTGACAATAACTATGAACAATTATGACTATGCATCATGATCCACTGAACATATCATCTATTAATGAAGAGTTAATTAAAAGGTAGATGCGAAAAATGTATATGTGGGATATGTGGTATTCAAGTTTAGCAGATGTTTTATGATTATGTTCATAAGCCATGTTTTTCTGTCTGCTTCCTAAGGTATTGGCACAAAGGATGGCACGGCAGAAAAGGACAAAGATTTCCGGGGGAAATCCCAGAAACAGGTGCAGTTCAACCCGGGCCAGACCACAGCCGTCTGGAAAGTCCGGATCTTGTCAGATAGCGAGTATGAAGTGTCGGAGACCTTCCAGATCGTTCTGTCTGAGCCGGTGATGGCAGCCCTTGAATTCCCAGATTTCGCTACTGTGGAGATCCTGGACCCTGATGACGGTCGGTAATAATTTCACTTTCGGGGATTTGATATTAATTCAAATATTTGTATTTGACTGTCTTGCTTGAGCACCACGTTTTGGTGAGATTAGATAAGTTCCTTTTCAAAAGTGAAAGCCAAAACAAATATTGGCAAAGTGGATTTGCAATGCAACAGAAGACAACATTAGACGTGAGGGCTTATGAGTGGAACTACAGTTGACTTTAGCAGCAGCACATTTTCCAGCTACATGAGATACTGTCGAGCATTTGATGTCAAGTGACTTAAATCAAAGGCAGATGTTTTCCACAGATGTTCAACAATCACACAGAAAGAAACACAGTGTAAAAGATACAAAGATGTAGGTGTAAACTTAGTGACTACTTTGAGTGTCAGCAATAAATAACTCGACAATGCGCTTTGGTGAGTCCATTAAAAACCAATGAAAAGAAAGAAAGAAGGCAATTTTCTAAGTGAAGCAAATGAACGAAAATATTGAAGGACAAACACGTACAGTAGCTAAAGTCGACTACAGCTCACTCAATGGATTGAATTTTACAAATCAGTCTGAGAGAACCTAAAGGTGGATCTTTTTCTAGCAGCTCAGCTTATATCCAGTGATCCATTAGCCCTCATCCCAGCTGCATTCATGTTTTGGGGGAAATGCCTCTGTCTTGCCTGAGGTCATCAGAGCACATGATATTTCAAATACAAACTTAATTCGGACCAAGACTGAAAGGAGGCTAACACCATCTTGAATCCAACTTACTTATGAAAATAGCTGCATAATGAGTAAGAAGCAAGCTGCGTTTATGGGCAGTATTTTCTCTGCTCAAGTGTAGGTAAAGAAGGTCAAAAGGAGGGGGAGATAAAATAACCACGCCAACCGCTCTCGCATGTGAAATGAGCACTACACGAACAGATGAACAGTGTTCCTGAAAACAGCTTGACTGTGATAGACCTGAGATAGAGAGCTGCATAACATAAATATGGATAATGCTTCTCCTTATCCCATCGGGTTTCATCGGGTAAAAAGGAGGAATCTTGCTGTCAACAATTCATGCTAATTAACATGTTAAATTGGAACTTTGTTACACAGAACAACAGTCTCTGGAGAGCAATCAACAAAAGTGGCAGCTGTCTCTCTTCAAGATTCATGATCTTCAATTCTGTTTTTGTTTCTGTGTGCCTTTTTTGGAACAGCCATATGACGATTATCATATCATTATGCTGTTTATGGTGTGCAAGGTTTTCAAGCATTTTGGCCTCTCAAGGTCAGATAAACTTTGAAGGCTCATAAAACATTTATTTTTGTGGTGTTTTTTTTCACTGAAAAAAAAGAAAGAAAAGCCCAGGAGCTGCCACCATGAAACTGTGAAAAATGAATTATTTTACACCAGACAGGCTAAAGTGGCTCAGACAGGAAAGAGCTGAGTGTTAGAAACAAGAAGTGAAAAGTGGCCATATCATCCCGTGCGATTGTTTGGTCCTCAGGATGGGAAAGGAAAGGTCGACTGGTGACTTGCCAACACATTGTTAATGAGGGTGACCGTGATGCGCACTGAGGAGGGATGCAAGGCTTCGGTCTGAGCTCTGTGGATTTCATGGCTGAAATGTTGCAAGCTCATTACCCTCCTGATTTGCAGCTCAGACGAGGAGGGAGACAAAGAGATGGAGGGCTGCCAGGAAAACTGATAAGGCAAATTGTTTAACGTGCCTCCGCTTGCAAATATAATTAACACACCTTTCTATTCAAGCCAATTTATGTGGGTAACAAACAACAGACTTAAATGAAACCAAGTGCGTGAGACATTGATAAGTACACATTGTTTTTAATTGTCTAAATGATTCCCTACTCTGTTTCGTACCTTAAAGACGACCTTTTCCACATCGCTCTGTATCACTTACCGTGTCAATATCCAGAGCTGTCTCCCTGTGTTATTTTGTGTATCAGTACGCACCGACTCCAGCTTGGAATATTTGCGACAGATAAATAAACAGTAGATGGTGGGTTTTGATTAAACATGATGGAAGCACTATCAGCGGGGCGGTAATGAGAGCTGTCAATGGTCCCAGTGTGGCAGCTGCAAGCCTGCGTATTAAAGGCTTCTGATGCAAATAATGTCACAAATGATTTGATGTTGTGAAGCTTTCCCCTTTTCTTCATCTCGGATCGCTCAGTTCAGTTCACTTGGCGTTCAATTCATCACTTTCAATTTGGCGGAGAGCCGATAGCGCACAAGCAATTTCCTCGTACCAAAAGTCAGATAAGATTCAACATAAAGGTGTTCCACTCAAATAATGTTAACGCGCCATATTCAAGTCGTGAACTAAAGTGCAGATGTCCGATTTTTCTCACGTACAGAGTCAACGGTCTTCATACCAGCCGCTGCCTACAACATCGAGGAGGACATCGGTGAGCTGCTCATCCCGGTGCACAGGAGCGGAGATGTCAGCCAGGAGCTCATGGTCATCTGCTACACCCAGCAAGGTGAGACAAGAGCTGTGTGTCGAGAGTTTTCTGGAATAGATATGACACTTGAAGGGACAATGAGCAATGTTAACTCGAGTGAGCGAATGTGGTCTGGCCCCATTCTCCCTCAGCTGGAATACTTGTTACTCATCTTTATCGCCTCTCCACCTTGAATTAGAATAAGACTGAGGCTGAATAACTGTACCTGGCATCTGTTAAGGCCGCCATATGTTCAGGTAGCAGATGGACGAGGTTGCCACACTCATAATTGGTCTGTTATGATCTGTTTCATTCGTTTCAGTCTTGCACTTAAAATGTACTGCCGGAGCAAAGTGACAGTCGATCAATGCAAAGAAAGAAGCCGACGGGCTGGTCTGCCTTTCATCACTGAGTCAGTGGTAGCTGTGTGTGATTCTCTCATGATGCAACCTTTAAAGGTGTAGGAGGAAAGTGCAAAGAAAATGACCCGGTGAAGAACCCCGTTGGAGGAAAACGTTTCTGTAAATGGTGAAAGGCAGTCGATGGGCCAGGCTTCTCTTTCTCGTGAGGTCAGGCGAGCTCGTAATTTGAGAAAGCGCTCCGATTCTCCTGCACAAGTTATGATGTGTGTGTATATTAAACAAAAGTGAAAGTGAATGACTGGGTTAATTTTCTAAGCATATTATCCTAAGGCAGTTGGCTGTAGCACTGACGCATGCAAACATTGCTCATGAAAAAAACAATTTCAGAGAAAAGGGGAATCACATTTCTGTATTGATTTTTATGTGGAAAAGCATACTGCAGTGTGGCAGAGTTTGGATCATTAACTTTGCTTTCTGTAATTCTGTTTTCTGCCCACTCAGTTTCGGCCACGGGCACCATCCCCACCACAGTGCTGTCCTACTCTGATTACATCTCCAGGCCTGAGGACCATCACAGCATCCTGCGCTTTGATAAGGGAGAGGCGGAGAAATCCTGCCGGGTGGTGATCATCGATGACTCTCTGTATGAGGACGAGGAAAGCTTCAACGTCACCCTCAGCATGCCCATGGGGGGTCGTCTGGGCTCGGAGTTCCCCAGCGCCAGGATAACCATCGTTCCCGATATGGAAGACAGTAAGATGATTTCACCGTTCGTAAGTGTGAAATAGAATGCAGCGCCGTGACGAGATCTCTGCACAGGTGTGACAAATCAAGGGGCTTTGATTATTGAATCCCTTAATGGCGTTTACAGACACCTTGTTGGGGCTTTTTCCTTTTAAAGGTTTTTCAATTCTTTTAAAGCCTTGAGAAAAGGCGCCGTGAATCTGTTCCTTGGCTAGAGGGGCTCTTATCTGATTTAGTCTGAGGTGTTATGGTGTTTGTGCAGTCTCTTATTTCATATATATAATGGATAAGCACTTTTGACACGGGCTGAAAATTAGTTTCGAAAAAGTGTTGTGAGGCAATATTTGCTTCATAAGTGGATCCAAAGAGAGACATTCAAACAGGTGGGCAGCCAGACAGTCAGACAGACAGCAAACATGTTGGCGTGCTTGTGAAACGTGCGTTTGATTTTTTTTTTCTTTTTTCACCTGTGTGTTTGTGCTTGTCTGACAATGTCTCGCAGATAAAGTGTTGTTTGAGTGCGCAAGCCTTCTTCCTGCAGGCGAGGCCTTTATCTCGTATCTGCAGGCTCAGACTGGAGGGTTGATAGTCTCCCATATCTTCCTGACGCCTCTTTGTTCCCCAACACCTGACGGCCATTCCTCAGTTCCCTATCGCGCAGGCGATCTCCGGAAGCGCTGCTGTGAAGTCGAGGCTCTCGTGATTGCAGGCAGGCAACGCTGGAGCTGAAAAACCCGCCATGATTATGGAAGTTTTTTTTCTCCTCCTTGAATCAAAACCCACTTGGAGCTGCATAATTGGTACTGTATGGTGGTGCAATACTCAATTCAGAGCTCTATCTAATTGTGTGGTTTTAATACTCAGAAAATCATGACCATTTGGTTTAATTCGAACTTCTGCTTGGATTTCTCTTTGTGGTCTTTCTGGGACTCCTTCGTTGCACATTGTTGCACATGCTGCTGAAAACATCAGAGGCTTTAATTAGGCCTGCAAGAATATGACATGCAGAGTGTAGCTGCTGATTCAGTTAACGGCAGCCAAACCTGAAGCAAAACCTTGTGTTGCTTTTGGTTGGGATCCTCCTGTTCGCACCTTTTCCGGCGGCATGACACCTGCTGAATGGTTCCTCATTAATAATGAGAGCCTCCAGTGCTTTAGCAACACAGAAATATTCGGTCTTTTATGTCTCCATCCAGGAAATGTTTTTAGACATCTAGTCTAAGTAGTTTTTTTAGGTAATGGCTGAAATCAGTGCTAAGGATGTGAATCATCTGTCCATGAGCCTGTGTTGGAGAGGTCTTGTCTTCGAGACTCCTGCAGCAGCAGTTTTCAGACTGTGTAACAGGTTATTCTCCTCCTCCAGTCCTCTCGGGACCTGAGGCAGACACACTTCAAGTGGATTTGTTTGACCTGCTCGAGGAGGAGGCAGGTTTACGTGGTTGGAATGTTTTTTTTTTTCCACTGTAGCAGCGTCCGGCGTAACCCGAGAGTAAGCGCAGGGCCTTCTGACCTCCGCCGCTCCTGGGTATTGACTGGGGACCGCCAAGACAGCTGCTGAGACTCACAAGTTTTTTAATAAGATGTACAACAGTCGTCCCTCACGGCTTTCTGCCTGCCTCACAAAGAAGCGCTTTACCACTGCAGCTATTGCGTTTCCAAACGGTGTCGCACTCTTTTATGGATGGCTCCGACTAACAGTGCAACTCATGCGTGTCTTTACAACTGCCAGAGAGCTCATTGATTGGAGGCACTATTGATTGATCTCCTTCTATGACTGCCAGACTCGGTCACATACGGTTGCTTGTCATTTACATTGAGGATGAGGGTCAATGGTGTGTGAGAAACAGGGAGGCTTACAAATAAAGTGCATAGGTTTTTTTCTTGCAAGAAGTGTTGCAAAGAATTAAGACAAGGCCATCTGAGGATTGATTTCGAAGTTGTCTCAGAGGAGCTAAGGCGACGGGTTAATGGTTTAAGAAACCCCTCCTTTAGTGGGGCATAGTTTCCTGTTACTGATAAACAGCATGCGTTACTGCTTTTTAGTTGCGGCATGCAAGCTCTGCCTTATGATTGCTCCTTGTTTATACGGAGTCAGCCAGTGTGCCGTCTTATAAATACTGATTTGCCTGAATAATCCAATTTTCCTAACTCGAGAAGTCGATTCATTATAAAATAGACTATGAAATGTTTTCGCTCTACAGGTTTGAGATTTCCTGGCAGGCCTTTGCCTTCATTGTAGGTCCGGCATTTTCACACAGAAACAGGAGAAAAGAAGGCTCGGTGCATTATAGGATTAACTTGACTCAGACTGACAACCAGCGCTCACAGTCTGCACTCGGGTTTATTCCTGCTTTATCTGTAATCATGTTTTCTTTTGCCTCTGGCTTTGTCAGGGTGGCTGAGTGACAATCACAATCTCCTTTTGCATATCCCTTGTCAGAAAGCGCCAAACCCACAAGGGTGCCCCATGTTATAAGAGCATGATTATAAGAGCCAGACTACAGACTCCTTTTTGGAAACATCTTTTGTGATCCAAATTGTGATTCATACGGTTGTCAAGACTTTTTGTGTGACGTGGGGAGAAAGTCAGATCGATTGCACCAAGCACACATGTACACACACATGCACACACAGTACGTGTAAACCCGGCACGGCAACACCTCCGAAGTATAATTTGGATTTGGTGCTGGAGGTGTTTAGGTTGCCAGCATCCACTGAATAAATGGAACGTGAAGAGTGGGGAGAAATAAGGTGGTGCCAAACCTTCATATCTCCCTGAAGGAGGTGATAATGAAACGGCTTAAGCACTGATGGTGGAGTAAATGGTAAATAGCTCCGAGGCAAGCAGAACAAGACCGATCTCCTGTCTGAAGAAGTAGAAAGACAGCAGAAGAGATTCACTCCCACTTTAAATTCGGCTGTCCTTGCTTGGTATTGAATTTAAGTATACATAATCCAGGCTCCTTTCCTCACTCCACTTCAGTATATATGGAAAGGAGGTAAATGGGGGCACCACATCCTTCCTTGTCATCCATCTTATAGCAATAGTTGTCCAGAGGGTGCTGAACACGGGAGGAAGGAGTCGGTGCCTGGCCGAGCACCTGTCCCTGCCTGTGAGAGGTCTATGCCGGGGCTCCCCGAGAGGGCTCACAGCAGCTCCAGCGAGTTGTAGGCTCAGATAAGCAGTTCTTAGAAACACTCACTGCTAAAAATGCATGTCAGCGATATGTCTTCTTTTCAAGTCAGCAAACCAGAGTAGCACAATATGATTAAAATTAGAAGCCACGGGGCACCGATGTATATGCACTCCCCGCTCGGCGCAAACGTGCAGTCTTGGCCACCTACGTAGCTACGAGCACGTGCGAGCAATCACACAAGTGCAGCGGGAGGTGGAGCTAGCATTGTCTGCCCGACTTCTGCTGTTAATCTGTTAATGTATGGGTGTCTGAATTGAGAGCGTTTGCGGCTTTTACACCTAAATGAGTTGACGTTTACTGCACTAACGAGCAGTTTTGTAGACCTGTGCCGTGGAACAGAAAGCATGTTTTCCTTCCAACCAAAACATTCATTTCGCTAATTAGCGCACCTTCACCCGCAGAGAGGGAGTCGTTCAAATCTGTTTGGTTCAGAATGAAATCCAGCAGACTCTCATATGGCACATGAATTGAAATTTCTGCCTCGGGAAGAACTCTGATGGCAGCTGATCTCAGACAGAAAGTATTACCAAAACTCAAGAAAATCTCACTGGGGGGTCTCTAGACTTTTCTCATTTTGCATGTTTGTGTCTGCAGGAAATTAATTCAGAAAACTAAAAATTATTTTGTAGGTCAGATTTTGTATATTTACTGAGATTTTGGTAAAGCTTTATTTGGATGGCCCACCCACAGAGGGTTTACAGAATATTTCAATATTTCAACATTCTAATGAACACTTTCATGTGCAGCTAATGTTCAACAATGTATTAGTACAAACAATTAGTAAAGCATTTTCTGAAACCCTAATCCCTGTTGAACATTAGTTGAGCATTGTCAACAACACAAAGTTGATCTCAACTAATCCATAAATGTAAATCCTCTGTAGACAGACTATCCAAATAAAGTGCAAATTAAATTTTAGGTACTGAAATTCTTTGCCATTTATTTTAAACTTAAACATCTTTTTGCCATATGTGACAGAAGTAAAGTTGTAAAATTTATGTTTATAAAACCATCATTGCATATGTAATTTTCTGTTTTATGTCTGTATTTTGTTGTGTTTCTTGCTTTCAATCAAGGCCTTTAACAATTAAAATAATCAGTAGGATTGTTACCGTTATATAAATGGAATCATTTCGTGGTAAGTACCGTATTATGACATTGCCCATTAAAATGCACTTTGCACATTGTGAATGCAAGAAACAAGTTGTTAACAGCATGCTGCCTATGGGCAGAGTGCAAAGTTACAACATTCGCCCACAGTCACAGAGATACCTACCTGTTCCCCCTCCAGCGGCTGTGCTTCCAGCCTGTCCAGACCCTCCAACAAACATAATTGTCAGTCTATATGGATGCAGGGGTGGTCAGCCATCATTGCCCTCATGCTGCACTTTCGATCCCTGCTGGATGTTCAGCTTGTCTGTTCAGCAGGGAAGGATCTGTGAGGAATAGTGTGAACACTTGCATGTTAACTGTCTCTGAACAAAAATTTTGCAAGGTGCAAATAATCAGCTGGTTGCTCTGTCAAACGAGACTAAGCCCCAGACCCAGAGGGGCTCTGAAAACCTCTACTGTGTGTCACCTGGTTTGCTGTAACGTAATTAATGTAAATTCTGCACAGTTAAATGCAAATATGCACAGCTACACCAACTTATCAACTGATAATGATAAGGGTGTTTTCCAGCATAGGAATACCACACACAATTTAGAGAGGAATGGATTTTAAAAGGGGCTAAGCAGGCCGTTTAGCTCTAGGGGCCTCCCAGACCAGTTTAATCTTGTCTTGTTTTCGGAGGAGGTACTCAAGTGTAGATGTGGATAATGCCACAATCAACTAAACTGGAGGAGACAAAGAGGGAGAAAAACTCTGGAACAATCTACCTGAACAACAAACAAGAGAGAGGAGGAATTAATTAAAAAGGAGAAACAGATCCAAAAAACAAGATAGGACAGGGCAACAAGAAAGCTGGCAGACCTAATTTAAATGACAGCGGAACACACATTTTAAGGAAACAGTACACAAGAGGAGCTGCAAATTGAGAAGGTTACAAAAACATAAAAGGGACTATGGTAATTAGCGGGAAAGTGTGTGTGTGTGTGTGTGTGTGTGTGTGTCTGCAAAAGGTTATAGCTGCTTGTTGTTTTATATTGCTAATAAAAAG
>JBCAUF010000253.1:10847162-10859266 GCA_038406115.1 Haemulon aurolineatum
TCTGCTTTTGATCTTGCTGCCAGAATAAATATATTTTTTGAACACTGGACAAGGTAGGCAACAACATAAGTCGTGTAGATATCCTCACATATCTGTAAAGATTCTCAGCCATCCAATCCATGAGGTTGAGTCTAGGTGATACAGGAAAGTGTATGTGCGGGTAAGACTATGTGCAGATTTAAACTTCTCTCTTCAGAAACAAACTTTGAACACGTTGATGGTAGCCTACATGATAACACATGATAATGAACTAAACATAGCAATGGAAAACACTAAAATAATATCTCACATCAATGTTTGGCCTGCCTCATGCATCTGCATGGTCAAAGCTGAACAAAGGTGAACTCTGACCTGCAAATCTGCCAGAGCAGGCTAAAAATGACACTGAAGCAGGAAGTGCATGCTTGAATTCGTTCCATTGTGTGATCTCCGATAAAAATTAATGGGCCACCAGCTGAATTCTCGAAGGATGGACGTGTAATGTGACAGGACCTTTAACCTTAATTGATTGTTCATACATGTTGTTGGGGCCAAGGGTTTACACACCTGGCCTGTTAATATGTCCATTTGTCTACATCACTCATCAGTGTATTGTAGGACCTGTTTTGGTGATCTGTTTTATTCTGGGTATAGTAAATGCAGTGATTACCATTATTTCTACATTTCATTGTTGCAAGTGTGTCTTCATACATCTTGGTGTAATACAGATAATAGGCTATTCAACAGACATAACAATACAGTAATAAGTTTGAGTCATAACATACAAGAAAAAGGCAGGCGCTGGTATCAAGGCTGTTGTTGTTGTTACGGTCATCTCGAAGCTAAATATTTCAGTGGTCGGCCAGATACTTTAGTTCCAGTTTGGTGAGTGAATAATTGAAAGGGTATGTTTTGACTTACCATTTTAAGAGAGTGACTGACTCAACATCCTTCAGCCCCGGTACCTTTGACCTCCACATTATTCATGGGCCACAAACAGCCTGCTGTTGCTGAGGATTGAATCTTAAAAGCAGTTGTTTTGGTTTTTGGAGAGAAGGTGAGGCAAATTATGTTCAGCAGTTGGTAACCAGCATTGTACAGAATTGCAAACTGCAATTAGATGCTTAAGTTTTATTAAAGCAGAGTTTAATCACAAATTCTCCCACTTATCAGCGAGTTAATGTGATAGACATCAAAGATGCAGCTTCATAGTAGTCAACACTTTTATGCTTTAACAAGGTCAGTGGTGGAGGGTGTGTACCGGTTGTCAAGCTCTCTTCGTTCACGCTCTCAGAGAAATTTTAAGACACCGAATTCTCACACAGGAGAATGTAAATTTAGTGTCGCCTATAAATTTAGAACAAGACCAAATTAAATTTTAAAGGTCTCAGGCGGGGTCTCCTCTGAGACTGTGCTGCATGTCACAAAGCCAGCATATGCATGTGAGGGGAGCGTGAGACCTAAACCGCAGTGCACCCCTCCCCCTGTCATTTTAGAGAATAGTTCATCTTGTATTTAATGATCATTAAGCACGCTTCCAGATGTTGGGAGGGAAATTCATCCTCACACAGTCCCCTGTGCTCTGCAGCGGCAAACAAGAGTACTGGAGTGAGACAGAGGAATCCAGAAAAACATGGCAAAGCCGTGCTGCCTGCATCCTCACTCCATGGGAATTACAAACAGTGCTCAATTTTTACATTATAGGGCATGTGGAAGTAATTTTTTAGTGTCTTTAATGTGCCATTTCAAACAGTCTGTCAACCTTTCTCCCAGTTGGTGGTTCAATCAATGCCCTCACAGAGAAACAGCAATTCATCATCATAATGGATCCTTGGATGCTGTGAGTGTCAGTTGTAGAATGGCTGAAAAGACAACACACAATCAAGAACAAGGCATATTTTTGTGCTTTTTTTTTATTGAGCATCGCTCTAAGACGAAGTATAAATGTACGCTTTGAAAGTGTTTAGATTAGAGAGCATGAATTGATATGGGTCTGTGTGAATACATGGATCAGAGGGGTAAATTTAGTCTCTAATGACAACAAACATTATTTTGATTGACAGATGTGTTTTTACATGAATCTCCGCTGACATAAAGACTCTTTGTTCCATTTTGCTTCCTGCTATCCTCTTCATTTTGAAGAAGAATAAACACAGAGCTGTCAGAAGTATTTCTATTATTTAAATGAAGTCCCAAACAACTGTGGCAATGATATCTTAACACATGAAAAGAAAAACAAAAACAAACTTCAGGGTATTATTTTTTACCTTTCTACCTCGTTCACCACCTTCTTTCAGGGTAGATTTTCTCTTCTGTACAACTGCCTCCGAAGCAGTGAGCACGATGACCTTGCGTCTATGGCGTGAGAGCAAAGCCCGCCAGAAAATTTAGGCTTTGCTATTGCTCTGATGTTTCCAATTACATTCACCTGCATAATCAGGGGGACAACCAGTCAGAGGCCGCAAATAAACTGAGGGGGCAATTTAAGAATCGTAAATCCCACAAGGGCTTGTTGGCATTTTCACTGAAGTGTTAAAGCAGTTAATTTTGTTTTCATGAACACTACCTTTGGTTGGCACACAGAGGCTGCGGTCAGGATATGCACGAAAGGGCAGTTGTTTTGTTTCTTTATACTGTTTACTGACTTTGTCGTGCAATTTTCTGTTTTGCAGGTCTCCAATTTTGTTATCTCATTCATTTTAGTTTCCTGCATTTTCTCAAACCATGAATTAGGACTGCCTCAAGAGATGTGAACTCCGTGTTAAATATAACTAGTAAGACATAAATATAACTCACTCACAATGATTTCTTAAAAGAGCTGTTATACAAGTTATAGTCATTATGCAAGAATTTCTGAAGATGAAACTACGTGAATGAGATCTTGATTTTGAGCCATGAAGCATCTCTCAGCAGGACTTACTTCAGCAGACTATGGACATTGTCAACTACGGCCTAATTTAAACTGTGAATGGCCCACAAATGAATGTCCACGATTACTGCTCCCTTTCATGACAAAAAGTTCCAATTTATTCCCGTCTGAAATAATTGTCTGTCTTGATTCCCTGAGACAGCAAACATTTGCAACTTTCGTAGTTACATAACAGATGACGAGCCAGAAGACTGCTGTATACTGTGTGTCCCTGTAATCATGCAGCTTCCCTAGGTGTGGACATCAGTGAATGCTGAGGGGAAAAAAAACTGTATAGCAATACAAAGAAAGTGTGGATGTCCTTGTACTCATAAACTATTGCAGAAAAGGAACATTTAACTGGTGAAAAACTTTACAGTTCAAAGCAAGGTGAAATGCAAGCACATCTTACACTGTCTAGACTACAGGGTAGTTAGGAGAACTTCTACTTTGACAGTTTTTTTTAAATCACCATTATGTGAATATGGACTCTCCGTGAGAATACTACAATATCTGAAACCTTGATCACTATGCACATTATGAGGAATGCACCCATGGAGCATTGCAACCAAGGGAATAACCATGATATATACCCATCTATAAATAAAAATAAACTGTACCTGTCTGTCCATTGCGTTAACAATGTCTCTCCCTGTCTCTCTCCCTGTCTCTCTCCCTGAGAAGCTGAATAATGGCAGAAGTAGTTGGGTTCAGCTGATATAGGTGCCTTCTTCCCATCAAAAAACAAAGAATGTGTGGTTATGCCCAAGAATACAATACACTGAGTTCTTTCTTTCCTCGTAAAAAGAAAACATTGAGTCAGATTGGGCGTCACTGCACCAGCCCGCCTACACCTGAAGTGTATCTTACCTCCCGACATGTATCAGCTATGTTTGAGCACGCTGTTCAACTGATTTCTCTACCTGTCTTTGCGAACAGAAAGATATATGGCCCACAGAGATTAGGGTAATTCCAGACTTAGAGCTGTCCACTTGTGATTGGATCACACAAGATGTGTTTCAAGCAGCTCAGGAGCTGTGTTTTCTGTATAGCTGGCTGTGATATGGACTGGTCTTTTCAGACATTTTGCAACACCAAAAAACTTAATAACACATTAAAAGAAAGATAAAACCTGAAAAGCCAAGCATGCACATTTAGTGACTCAGTGGTTCTGTATGGAGTAAAATAACACACATAACACAAGAAATGTACACAACATTCATTTGAAAATGCAAGTTGATCAAATCACACTATGTGAATTGCAGGGTGACATCTTGTAGTGGAAAAACGTGCTTTCCCAGT
This sequence comes from Haemulon aurolineatum, assembly GCA_038406115.1. Taxonomy (NCBI): domain Eukaryota; kingdom Metazoa; phylum Chordata; class Actinopteri; order Lutjaniformes; family Haemulidae; genus Haemulon; species Haemulon aurolineatum. Next base: position 10,851,352 of record JBCAUF010000253.1, read on the forward strand.
TTCACCAACAGAGGTGTGAGATGAGAGATTACAAGATGAGAAAACATGGCATGGTAACTCAAAAGCCACTATTGGTAGATGTGTTTGTAGCTCTCTCTTCTGTGTAAGAACAGTACCTGTGTTCAGCTTTGAATGTGGTTGTTCCATTAAATTCAATTATTGACAAAGACACAAAAACAGAAACACCCACAGAGACATCTCCATTATTCATATGTAAGCTCTGGAGTGATAATTGGCTAAATATAAGCCACTGCTTGCCACACGATCACCACTGTGGCTGTGTTTCCAGATTTTGGTGAAACAAGTAATGACCTAATTTTTCTTGGCCTGCATGTCCCTGAATGGTTGGCCTTTTTTCATGCCTGAAAATACAAGGATAGACGGTGTTGAGGCTGTAATGATTGTAAAGCTCTCAGGGGATGTAAATAATTAATCAAACTGACTTACTGAATTACTAGACACTATGGATTCCTTAAACAACATGATTCTATATGTTTGATGAATTTGTAATGTTCTAAATTCCAGTCTGTTGTGGTGATCACCCATTTGACGCAATAAATGACAAAAATGTTCTGAAATGCTTTCTTTTCTCCCACCTAACACCCACCTGTCCTGCAAGCCAGTGATAAGGCTTTGATTTACCCACTTTTTTTGCAGTCTCCGCCATTCATGAGTCCTACAAATCAGTGTAGTGACACCGGCTATAGCAGGAAGCAGGAACACTGACCTCCTTTCACTTTTCAACCTACCTGGTCTGTCAAGCCATCTCCTCTCATTATTTCTGGGAGGATCGTATGGTAAGTTGGCAAAAACATGGTGAGAATACTGTTGAATATCTGGGAGATACCGAAGGAAAGTAGGCCTCAGCTGTTTTTGATGACATAACTGAACTGGATTGAACTGATAATCAGAAAATCCTGAAGTGGATAATTTCTGTTACTTTAGAAGCTGAACTAATTTGAGTGGCTCTGGACTGAACTGTAAAGAACGTTCTTTTCTTTCTTTCCTTCCTTTCTAATATAACAGTTGAATGGCAGCGATTCCACTGTCTTGCAATTAATTATACATTTGCTTATGTTGGTGAAAACATGACATGGTTGTGTATTCTGGATGTATGCATCGTTTTTTGCGGTTTTGTAATGACCACTTTTACTGTCCTGTTTTCCAGTGTTTGTTTTCATAGAAATCCTGAATGAGGCCCAGAGACCTTTACTACGCAGCAATTTCACCATACCCAGGATCTCTTTTTGTTATCTGGCTTCATCTATGCGAACAACCGGAGTTTCGCTAAGCATTCTTACAAAGCTGGTTGTTAAGACAACCAGGATTTCCAGGGATCAGTTCTCATAAAAGAGGTGGAGTTTGGAGCATATGAAGATATTACATACACATGTCTGCGAAGAGAGTTAAACTAATAAATCTGTAATATCCCTAAAAATATCACTAACATCACTGTAAAGATAATAAAGCAAGACATGCACATCCCTGAAACATTAAAGTCCTTTAAACAGACAGATCGCTCTCTTTTTCAATTCATATAATATCATAGCTCCATCATTAGAGTACAGGTAGATTGGATAATTAATTTGAAGTTTGAATTCCATTGAATTAATTTGTTGTTTGTATCTTCTTATTAGCCTTATTTCAGCTGCAACCCCAGCAGAGTCAGACAGAGCAAATAAAAGCTAAAACATAATTCAAAGTGATGCTTACAACAGGTACAGCTTTAGTACTTCAATCAGTCTCTGATGTATCAGCATACAAAGGCACAACGAAAAGACTTTGACATTGCTGCAGACAACAAGAAAATAAAGAAATGAAACCCTCTGGGAAAAATCAACCTTTATAAATCTACATTATTTTACCTGCAGCTCTGTGCTCTGATAATAAACAATGTAGTCCTTTTGACCAGATTAAATGTCTTGATTGCAATCAGTTTTTGTCAGTCATTTTAGTCCATAAGAGGCATACGGGGCTCCATAGAATCTTCTGTGGGGATGTCGGCACCAATGAATATTCATGATCACCACAGCTGGGTGAATTTCAAAAAACTGATATAACCCTAACCCTAACGCTGGTTAGAAGGTGTTACTTTTATTGATGCTGATCTCTTATTTTGAACATAACCTGCTCTGCAGCATCAGTTACCTAAGCCTGGAGTTAACCCTGAAGTTAGCTAACTATGCACAAACTCTGCCTTATGGTACAAGCTCCTTAATTGTTATGAGTTGTTCATGTTGCAGGGCCTCAGCTCATTCAAAATGGCAACTGAGACCACATACTCCTTTGTTTCTTCAAACAAGAGAGAGCCATTGAACTCAGTTTTTCAGGATACTTCATCATCTTTGATTGTCTTTAATCACCAGCACAACTGATGTGGGCTAAACAGAGTCTACCTTCCCTCAACCTGCATTTTGTCAGAAACACGGTCTGCCTGTCAAGTGCAACAGCTTGATCTTTAATGTTTTGGCAAAATAGGCATAATAGTCTCTGATTTGCCATTGCTTGGTCAGCTGACAACAGCAATAACAACATTGCTTATGACCCCCTGGTCTGTAGCGTCAGAGAGGGCGAGTGCTATTCGTGGCCCTGAACAGCCAAATTTTCCATCCATGCAGGAGCACATTACTCATGATAAGAAACTCATGGTGAAATTCAGTAATGTTGCAACCTTCTACTGAGGCACCACAAACAAAAGGTTTTCTCATTTGAAATACAGAATGAAACGCAACATGGGAAAGTGCATTTACTGAAGCAGTTAAGTGGTTAAGTACAAATTAGAGCAATTATGTATTTTGTTTTCATGCCAAAATACATAATTTCATACAGGGAGCCACACATGTTTTCCTTAACAAATAATAAATTAATAGAAAATAAATAACAATAAACTGAAATAATAATAAAAAGACAGATCTGTTAACAGGGTCGTAAAACCTTTTAAAACTAACTTTGTAGATAAGCATGCAGTGATGTCAAAAGGAATGTGTCATCTATAAAAAGAGAAGTACCACCAGTCTGGATGCTTTGTGCTTGAGGTGAGTTGTGATATCTTATTCATGTATTACAAGCAGAGGAGTGGACAGAGACCATCCGTCTGAAAGCTTAATGCTCATGTTTAGCGAGCTCGTAAAAATGCTCAGAGAACCATCACCGTCAGGTCTGATTCTAAATGTACAGGAACCAAATAGGTCGTATTGCACTTCTTCACACAAGACACTTTGGGGAACTCAGTTGCAAGCTTTTTCCAAATTCACAAAACACATGTAGACAGGATCAGCAGACTCTTATGATGCCTCAGTTAGCTGAGAGGACAAAAAGTGTGCCATTCTGCAACCATCTAGTCTAAATTGTTCTTTTGAGTAGGCTTCACAATTGGCCGGAGTCTCACTTCCAGCGCCTTGGCAGAGGCGTTCCAAGGAAGGTGTGACTCCTGCGTAAAAGCTTAATCACACCGACCTATCCACTTTTACCAAACGTGTGGGCACCGCCAGTCATGTTTGCTAATGCAAGTGTATTATTTTCAAAAGGTGGGTCACATTAAAATATCTAACAGTGCCCAGAGTATTCAGCATTTCAGGTCACCTCTCATCTACCAGTGTAGAGCTATGTGTTTAACCACACTTGGGACATCTGCCAAGGATATGTGTTCAGACCCTCTGAGTCTTCCTGCTCTGCATCCTGAGCAGAGAGCACGCCGATTGCCAAATGAAGGATAAGAACAAGCTTTTTGTCTTTTCACCCGAAAGAACATTAACCAGTCAATTTCTATTCTATCTTTTTTCTTTTCCACTGCACAAAATATAAATGCCATGAGTAAGTTTTATTATACGTTTTTCGTGACTGATTACCACATTATACAGTATTGCAGACTAATGTTCAAACTAAAACTAAACAACTAAAATTATTCATTCATTCATTTTGAAAAACTCTTCAGCAAGTATCACACAAACACGAGTTGCAGAAGTAGTTCTGCACAGTAGTATGTCTAACCTCTGTTATTCTTTCTTTTCTTAAGCACATGGGACACGATTTCTCTGGCATGCAGTAAGTGGAACAGCACCTGTGGGCGCCTTGCGCTCTAAATCACAGCAACGGGCGAGATGTGATAAAGCAGATGTGGAGCCGAGCTACGCGTGTTGATTAAGATCTGTTTTCACCCTCTGTCACCATCAGTTCCGACCTCTGGGTCCCTTCAACCTGGTACCCTTTCCAAAGCCCTACACACCAAATACTAACTCTGTCACTCATTAAGGTACAAGCTGCTTCACAGATGTGCCTGTGGTGGTTAATGGCTAAACTACAGGGCCCTATCTGCTCTGCACGAACAGCCCAACTTTTGCCAGGCTTCTACACTTTTTTACGAGGTACAGTACATCCTGACTGGTGTCTTGCAGTGTTCAAAGTGATATGTAAATCTGTTTGAAATTACGAATCTGAAGCCTGATACACTTAGAAAGAAACCACTGCACAGGAGACATTTCAAAATATCACTGGTACTGGTTCAATAAGAGCAGTAAGTGACTATATTTAATATTAATGGATGGAAAAGAACATAGCCGTCATAATGGTCCTCATGAGTGCACCATCTTTGTCTGTGTACTCGTGTTTCCTAAAAGCCACAGTATAACTAGCAAAGAAAAAAACAAAAAACAAAAACGTTAAAGTTCTTTGTTGCTCAGCCAGCTGAATAACCCAGGTGTTTGTTTATTTAATCCACACGGCTCTTTTTTGGCAAGGAGGAATATCAGGTCACAAATGAAAAATAAAGAAATATTGTATTTCTTTTTTCTGCCTTCCCACACCATCCCATCAAAATATTTTTTTTTTCTGGGGCAGCTGCAGTGCAACAGGTCATCCATTAATCACAGGATAGAAGATTTGATCCCTGATTACACCAAAATGCTCATACAAAGAGAGCAGCATCTTGAATAGCAGCTCTTCCACCACTGGTGTGGATAAAGAGGCACTGGGTTCATGCGCTGCTGCCATGACATAAAAATGTGCATGCATGTATGTAACTAAGCTGAAACAGATTTAAATCATTCCAATAAAATATGATGAATTTTGACTCAAAAATGGCATATAGGCTACATCAAACTTGGACAGAAAGAACACTGTCATTTTGTCTCTTTTTGTGGTATCCTTGAATGATGTGCCATTCAACGGTATGTCCAAATTTCTGTGAATGTATTTTTTCCCCCAAACAACTGCTTAATGTGACGGACTGACAATGTGGACAAGGGTGTGTTTTGATGCTCTTTGGAAGCAGTAGGAGTTAAGTGGTTAATTCAGTTTCAATTAAAAGCTTCTGACAAGGGAGGTAGATTGAATTGGTCTCAAAAAGGGGTTGCTAGCCTTTGGGAATGGTCAAAAATCTTAGTATGGGAAGAGTTGAGCACATTAAGTTTTTGTTCCATGCGGTTTTAAGGGGAGACTCATGATTCACCTCCCGCTCTGTGAATACTAAAGGGTACCCTTTGAAGTTTCCAACCACACTTGCAAATCAGAGCACCACTTTCTCATCAACACAATTCAAGAGAGAATCACTAAGGCCCTTAACAACTCAAGGAAGTCACTACTCAGCTCTGAGTCTCAACTCCAAATCTGCAAATCCCAAATCCCCCCCGCTCAGACCAAGTGTATACTATAATCACGTCGCTAGATTGATTTACTTTTTCACATTACTGTATGCCATTTTTCAATCTGGGCCTTCTTCCAACGCAACATGGGTCACATACAGATTTAAAAAAAAAAAATCAAATTTCACAGAAATGACAGATTTCGAACCTCTTGTTCAACAATCAAACTAAAAATCTTCATAGTTGTCAAATGGAATTCCATCACAAGTGCAAACTGCCTTTCAGATCTACTTCTGCAGTAGCTCTGCTCACAATCCAAATCGACTGGATCGCCCAAAACATGAGCGGATTAATTAAGAGGTAAAAAGAAAAAAAAAACAGAGGAGACAAAGTGTAGCAGCAGAGGCAGAGCAGAATAGAGTGTGCTGAACTAAAATGTCAATGGGATAGGGGTTGCAGCCATTGCACTCCTATACCAACTGTGCCACAGTCTGCTTCTCTGTCCCTCCTTCCAGTCACTTACCCACCTCTCCAAACCTGTTCTTTGCCATTTTCTACCTGTCCACCCGATGCCCTCTGACTTTTTCTCTTGTCACACTCCCACATCCAGCCACTTCCTCCTGCCCCACCCGACCTCCCCCGCCTGACTCTATCACCTGTTTCTACTTTCCCTCAGCCCTGCAGTATTTGACCAGCTTATTCTTACTTATTCCCTGCACGATTGTTAAAGTTGCCATGTGCTGAATACCTTTTCTCTCTAGCCTCTGTTTCCTGTATAATGTTGTTTGAAATCTCTCAAATGAAACTTGTTACCTGCCTGTTTTCTTGGAGCTTGCCTCACCTTATTTGGACTTTGGATCTTCTTCCCGCCGCTGCAGAATTGTTTGCTTGTTTAGACTGCTTTCCTGGTTTTGACTCCTATTTACCTTATGGTCCTTAAACTTTTTTATTCCAATCATTGATCAGCACCACGTTGCTTCCTTGGTCTGCATTTGAGTCCAATCCCTGTTTCGTGACAAACTGAGAAGGAAACTTGCTCTACAGTCCAACAGCATGAGGATAAGATAATCTAAAGTAATAAATGGAATAAAATAAAAAATAAAATAAGCTATTATACATGATGAATTCTCTTTTAACTTGCAGCATTATGACCAATCTGTCTGAATCTCAACATTGGTCTCATGGTGGCCAGGATTAGCTGACTAGTGCAGACTACAGCATTTTGCATGGTTTAAGTTCAGGCAGGCCCCCCCGCCAACAGCCTGTACAGTAATTACCAGGTCAGCTGAGATCTTGAGTGTAGATATCTTTTCAAGTATACCATCATAAAATCTTTATTCCTGTTTTATATTTAATAAACAGTACATTACATTATTTATCATTTTATAATATTACAGTATTTTGCCTGCACATGCCTTTGATCTGTATCTGGCGGCATCTGGGTCTTGGGTGGAACAGAACCAATACGGTGGATTCCTTTGTAGTCTTGCCAAATAGACATCATGGTAATCAAACCTGAACCAACCTTAAATATGTCGATAGCAGCCATCCCACAACTACTGTGCAACACAAAATCCTGCAAGTCACCTGTAAAAGTGAGTTTGGTTTTCTGGTGGTGGCTGGAAAGTGTACTGTAAGAGTTTGAAATGTGTCAGGTTTGGTCACAAACTATTTTGTGTAAGATAATATTTGAAGGCATTCCACCTTCCCTAAAGTACACAGTGGCTTTGTGATGGTCTGGGATTTTTGTTGCTGCTCTGCTTTCCCCCCTTCCCTTTGTGTTTTTTCTGTTTCAGGTCGCGGCAGGAGGCGTGGCTGGCCTCCCAGACTCAGATGAGACACACCTGTCCAGCATCACCAGCAATCACCCTTCCTCTACTTAAACCCGGTCATAACTTTGCCACTCTGCCAGATGATTCTGTCCTGTTCCATGTGTGTGCATGCCCTGTTCACCTGCTCGCTTGAGACTGAGGCCAGCCTACTTCCTGCCTTTACTGCCCAGTTTCTTCTGTGGAGTTTTTTGTGAACTTTTTGCTTGGAAATTAAAACTTAAAGGTTCCTGTGTCTGGTCTCCTGCCTTGTCTTGTCTTGGTCTAAACCCCAGCCTTAATAGGCTTTTGGCAATATCCCCTTTACATTTTATATGTATAGTCTATATTAGATAAACTGACTATCTGTGTCAGAAAAGAGTTCAGATTCAGGAGGGGAACAATATGAAAAGCAATCTGAAGATATTTAACTTGGCTTTATCTTACAGTTAGTATTACATTTTGGTTGTTTAGTTACTACCATTGGTGATGGCTGGTTTTGTTCCTGACAAAATAGAAATAGTGTAC